>JANSTR010025565.1:0-10431 GCA_025434805.1 Antipathozoanthus remengesaui | reverse complement strand
CGTTACCCAAGTAAGTAAGTTAAGCCTCATCTTCCAGCGACTTGCAGGAGAAATGTACTGGAAATCAACTAACACACGACCATTTAAAATTTCTTTTCCTCGATAGCTTTGGTCTGTCTTGCGTCAGTGGTAAGCAGTGTGTCGTAGAAATCGATTCCAAGGGAAAGCTACACCTTGTAAACTCCAATTCTGCTTTTGCGAAGTTGATCATAAAACAGTTGGAGGAAGAAAACCAGAAGCCGGGTAAGCAACCATGTGCAAAAGAGAAAAATGATTTTTGAATGTCCTCGTACAGGCATAGCTGAGGGAACAAGCATGGTATTCAGTTTCAATTAAGAGTTCTTTTGCTGCACCTTTCTTTCCCCCTTCTTCTTCGCTTGCTACGAAGGCCAATCAAGAAAACATTTAGGTGATTACGTTGTAGAAATATATTATTGCATTTTGCCCATTGAAATGTTTCTTCATTACATGGTTTAGTGAAATATACACCATCAATCCTTTATACTGATCCATGCAGCATACGGTGTCCTTCGTAACACTGTGGCATGGACAAGACACATCGAATTCGAAATCGAAAATAATCTAGACAGTGCGGTTAGTCAGTGCCGATGTACGTCAATAAGTGAGTGAGTCAGTTAGTTAGTAAGTCAATTTGTGAGTGAGTCCGAAAGTAAGTCAGTGAGTGAGTGAGTTTGTCAGTAAGAATAGACAAAATCTGTAGCAATTATAAATAAGTTTAAGGTTAAAAAATTCAAGATATATATGGTTGGCATTTTCGGCACAGTCAATTAGCCGCGCCATGCATGTTGCGCTATCACAGCACGATACTGATTTGTCAGTGGGCTAAAGGACCACCATTTGCTTTGAGGTCACTTTGATTACAGTGGACAAAACCTTTTCGGCTACGCTCATTCTTTCTGTACTCCATACTTCTCTTGTTTTAATTGTTGTGAATTGGTTTGGCATCTGTTATTACTCGTTTGCAATAGTCTTCAAGAAAAAAAGCCACAATTTATGGATATAGGCAAGAGTTATGGATACACAAAATAAACATAACTGATTTCGATAACGCATTTCGCACTGAGTTCGATATTGAATTACATTTAACCTTCACTTCAGCCGGTGGCGAATGGTCCAATTTTTAAACTTATTTTTCAAGGTTTTTCAGTTTTTTTCAAAAAGAGAATGATGAATTCTTTGATAAATATAGTAGGAATGAAACAGTTAATAGATGCATATTCTTTTTCTCTTATATTTCTTAACTGAAGGAACACATAAAGGTTGTGCAGTGACGTCATGCAAGAAATTGAAAGAACTCGATTCGTACGCTACATCCGGGTTATACTGGATTGACCCTGATGGCGGTTCCCATAGCAACGCCTTCCAAGTTTTCTGTGATATGGAGACGGACGGTGGGGGTTGGACACTAGTTTACAGCTACACGTTTGCCTAATATAACACTTTTAATAATGGTGGAAACGCAGTAACTCCGCGTCCCAACTGGTCAGCGGCTAGTGCTAATGTTCCCATCTCGACCACTCCTCCTCAGACAGAAACCGACTTTAACGCAATGAATTTCAACCTCTGGCGACAAATTGGAAGCGACGTGTTGATCAAGTCGAACATCAACAACTGGGTGGCCTGTGGTCCCGGTAGCGGAAGCCTGGTGCGGATGAAAGCCGGGTCTCTCAATTGCAGGCTGGTTAAGAAGATTGTGAGCAAGTGTCCAAATACAGTGCCGAATAAATTCTCAGTATACAAGTATGGTCCTAGCGTCGATCTCTCTAGTCACTATTACTACTTTGACGGTAGCACGTCCAGTAATTGGCCAACACACGATCCATGTGGGGACAACGGGTCCAATCATTTGAAAGATGTCCACAATCCTCATGGTAACATCTACATTCGCTAAGCATTGTGGGTGAAGTTACGTACATAATATACAGCAGTTTCAGCAGGTGAAAACTACAGCAGCCTTAAAATAAATTTACTTCTAGAAATTACGTCTTTACTTGCTTTTGGTGCAATTTTGAACAAGCATACAATACTGAATTCAGTACAATAGTTTATTTGTTAAATCATACACATCTTCAACAACCTGTAATAATCTAGAAGTGACACTATGAATACAGTAGGCCAGCAGTGTTGTTCGCGATCAATGATCGCTAGGTAATTAGTGTTATCGGTAGTTCAATAATTTCAGTCAGATATTTGCGGCATATGTTTGTGACATGCAAAGAAAAAGTTCTGAGAGAAAAAGAAGTAAAAGAAAAGAAAGGGAAGGGAAGAAAAAGTCGGGTAAAATGAAGGATAAATATTCCTGTGACTTAATTATTCTTGGAACATGTTTCTTAGTAAGCAGGTGGCCATGGTTTATCATCGGAAGGAAGAGCTGGGAGGGGCTTCGGATAAAGCGCCATTTTCTGGAATACACTTGACGATTGTGCGCGTTTTGAGTGCGCGCATGCTTAAGCTTATCAGTCCGCTGGACCATTTTATCTGTATCCTGTTCTAAGAAAAACCCAATATATATAACAAGGCGGCTTTCTCTAAGGTCTATGATTTTCTCTAGCTGCTTTTTCACAAAGATATTATAACCTATAATAACATCCGACACT
Organism: Antipathozoanthus remengesaui; assembly: GCA_025434805.1. Taxonomy (NCBI): domain Eukaryota; kingdom Metazoa; phylum Cnidaria; class Anthozoa; order Zoantharia; family Parazoanthidae; genus Antipathozoanthus; species Antipathozoanthus remengesaui. Next base: position 7,813 of record JANSTR010025565.1, on the reverse strand, counting down.
GCATGTCAATTTCTCTATGTGATAATAAGATAACGCTCGAAAACCTCAGCCTATCCAGAACGACTGTGTTTGTCACTTAAAGGGCATGGGTTACAGGTACCATCTAACACTGTAAGTTTCTCTGGCCATCCATGTGGTAATAAAATGACACTGGGATGATATCAATCCAGTGAAGAATTTCAGTGTGTTTGTCGCTGAATGGGTTACCGTTAAATGTCTATAACAATCCTTTTTGCTTGAAATTCGTTTATAAATTAGAAACTGAAACGCTTAACTAAAACTGTTTTAAACGATTCTACAATTTGTCACTCACAACACTATTTCGTTTTTGAAAATAGAGAAACTTGTGTTTGAGACTTATTCTTGGAACATGTTTCATAGTAAGTAGGTGGCTTATCATAGAGCTGAGGGACGCTTCAGTTAAAGCATTTTTCGGGATTGTTCTCGTTTTGATTGCGTTCATGCTTAAGCATTAACAAGAGGCTGCGCACAGCCTGAAGTCGTGCCTCTTATTACCAAAAGCCTTGTATCACTCAAACATATTATTGTACCAAATAAACCCCCCCCCCTCTATATTGTTTGAAATTTTTTAATATGCGAATCAAGTACACTGGTCACTTCACAGAAAACTTTACTCTACAATATGAGCGAAATATATAAGGTATTAAGGAAACATAAAAAACAAATTTATCTTGAGTTTTATAGCTTGTATGTTCCATATTGAAAGACCTCTGCTCTGAGGAGACCTGTTGCAAAACGGGAGTTATAGTTCTGACAGATCTGGTCAGCTGTACGGTTATATTTTCGATTCCCAACACGTACTTGTTCTGGAAACTTACTACAAGGGCCTCTAAATATCAGATCAAGTCGCAATTCTGTTAAGCTTTTCTAAAATAAACAAATCGGTCCGAATCTGCTGGAATTAAGCAGGAAAAGATATCTGAGATATACAAATACGATCTGATTCCAAGCACTGGCCAAAGTTATGTAGATATAAAGCATGCAGTGGCGGATTTTTCGCAATGTGAAGAATGCCTAAACCTCTTGAGACTAACCTGTCCTTGATTTACTCAACTGGATCTGTTCCAACGTTGGAAACAAACCACGCATTCACGTCTCGTGATCTACAACGTATCCCTGTCGTCAATTACCATACGATATACACATACTGAGGACCGAATAGAAAATGTTGAAGATCGTAAAGCACTAACGTACAAATCAATAAGATGAAGAAATGATTGTTTCTTCTTGTAAATTAATGCACTAGTTATTTGTTTCCCCCACGCCCTTACCCCCGGGGATGGGTAGGAAAATTATATTTTGAATGTTGGAAAGTAGGTGTATTTTCGATGCGAAACAAATGACTAGTGCGTGAGGGCACACCATCAAAACTCCAGGGAGGGGTGGGTGAGTGGGTAATTTCTTGTTACATGATTCTTGTTCATTCAGACGGCAAGATATATTCTTGCAGTGCAGGGTTTGCATGATTGGTGGTTGTGCTTTTGTATCATTTCTTTACATCAGTTTTGTCTCACACGATATTTTTCGTGGCCATGGACTGCCTACCTCCCTCTCCGAGATCTAATGATGTGCCCCAAAATAGAGGGGCTTAAGGATTGGGGAAGGTAGGGGCGGGGTTCCGCAGCGTGGAGGCTGACAATGCACTCCCATCCCCCCTCTCACTGCCAAAAATCCTTGCTACGTGCCTGTTCTCTTCACTCTTTACAAGTTATCACAGTACAGATGCCGGCCTCGAAGTAATCTTTCAAAACACCGATTCGTTCTAAGAATTTTTAAGCTAGTTTCTCAAAGCATTTCAGAGGATTATAACAGATAGATTTCAGTTTCTTTATTGTAAGATGAACAGGAATTTACTTTATATGGCCCATTGTAACACAGCTGAGGTCAAAACTATTAGGGGCGGACTATGAAAAGTGAGGGAACGAGGGGAGTGGGGATCGGAAGATGTGTGGTTGGGATTAGGAGTTTTAGCTTTCGTGATATTTTTCTTACCTCATTTGGTTTTAAGGAGTTCGGTTTTTGTCCTCAACTGAAGTGTATGAATTTTTTCCAAGCCGGAGTATTGGCTTTTTTATCTTGTAGAGCTTGGTATCAGTCCCCATATAGGATGATTTTATTGTTGTCGACTCCCCATCCTTCTAATTCCTAATCACTTTTTGATTTTCTGCCCCTCTGTGAGATTAAACATACGTTCGCATCTGCTCATGTCTTCTGGCAAAAGCAGCGAGAGTATATGATTCTCTATGTTATTTTTGTTGTTGACTCCCCCTCCCAGCTCCCAAATAACATTTTTGCAGAGATTATTAATAATTTGATTAGTCAACGGTAACCTCAACCTGTCCAACATGGGTCAAGACTGTCAAGTAACTCACTAACTGTCAGGTTATTTTTCAAACTGGATATCTAGCATTGCATTCAGGTCAAAAACAATCATGGTTCCACCAGATGTGCTCGTTTTTGCAGCTTGTTTCTCGGTACTGATATCGTTACCCAAGTAAGTAAGTTAAGCCTCATCTTCCAGCGACTTGCAGGAGAAATGTACTGGAAATCAACTAACACACAACCATTTAAAATTTCTTTTCCTCGATAGCTTTGGTCTGTCTTGCGTCAGTGGTAAGCAGTGTGTCGTAGAAATCAATTCCAAGGGAAAGCTACACCTTGTAAACTCCAATTCTGCTTTTGCGAAGTTGATTATAAAACAGTTGGAGGAAGAAAACCAGAAACTGGGTAAGGGAAACGTGATTCTTGAATTTCCTCGTACAGGCATAGCTGAGAAAACATGCATAGTATTCGGTTTCTGCACCTTTTTTCTCCTCTTTCTCAATTTAGCGCTTGCTACGAAGGCCAATCAAGAAAAAAGCTAGGTGACTACGTTGTTAAAAAAATATATTATTGCACATTGCCAATTGAAATGTTTCTTCATAACATGATTTAGTGAATGCATACTGATCCGTGCAGTATACGGCATGGACAGTGCGGTTAGTTAGTGCCGAAGTATGTCAGAAGTGAGTGAGTGGGTCAGAAGGTAAGTCAGTGAGTTTGTCAGTCTGAATCGACAAGACCTGTAATAATTATAAGTAAGTTTTAAGGTTCAAAAATTCAAGATATGGTTGGCATTTTCGGCATAGTCAATCAGCCGCGCCAAGTTGCGCTATATATCACAGCACGATACTGATTTGTCAGATTCAGTTGTAGTTGTGCTTCAGGAACAACATTTGCTTTGAGGTTTTAGTGGGCAAAGCTTTTTCGCCTACGCTCATTCTTAATTTCTGTACTCCATACAAATTTCTCTTCTTTTAATTGTTAATTGCGAATTGGTTTGGCATCTTTGATTACTCGTTTGCAATAGTCTTCAAGAAAAAAGCCACAATTTATGGATATAGGCAAAAGCTAAGGATACACAAAATACAGTTGTAAATAAACATATCTGATTGCGATAACGCATTTCGCAGTTCGATATTGAAATATATTTAACCTTTTACTCCAGCCGGTGTCGAATGGTCCAATCTTTAAACTTATTTTTCAAGGTTCTTCAGTTTATTTCATGATCAAAAAAGAGGATGCTCAATTCCTCGATAAACATAGTAGGAATGAAACAGTAAATAGATGCATATTCTTTTTCTCTTATGTTTCTTAACTGAAGGAAAACATAAAGGTTGTGCAGTGACGTCATGCAAGAAATTGAAAGAACTCGATCCGTACGCTACATCCGGGTTATACTGGATTGACCCTGATGGTGGTTCCCATAGCAACGCCTTCCAAGCTTTCTGTGATATGGAGGCGGACGGTGGGGGTTGGACACTAGTTTACAGCTACACGTTTACCAAATACAGCACTTTTAATAATGCTGGAAACGCAATAACTCCGCGCCCCAACTAGTCGGTGGCTAGTGCTAATGTTCCCATCTCGACCACGCCTCCTCAGACAGAAACCGATTTTAACGCAATGAATTTCAACCTCTGGCGACAAATTGGAAGCGACGTGTTGATCAAGTCAAACATCAACAACTGGGTGGTCTGTGGTCCCGGTAGCGGAAGCCTGGTGCGGATGAAAGCCGGGTCTCTCAACTGCAGGCTGGTTAAGAAGATTGTGAGCAAGTGTCCAAATACAGTGCCGAATAAATTAGTAGCTTATACGTGCGGTCCCGGCTTAGATGCCGCAAGTCACTATTACTACTTTGACGGTCACATGTCCGATGACTCGCCAATACACGATCCATGTGGGAGCAATTCCGCCAATCAGTTGAAAGATGTCCACAATCCCCATGGCAACATCTACATTCGCTAAGCATTGTGGGTGAAGTTACGTATTTTGAGCAGAATCAAAATACTGTTCGCTGAACGGCATTATTTGCGTTTTGGTGCAATTAAAAAAAAATCAATACTGAATTCAACACAACAGTATAATTACCTACGTTGTGTCCAGGAATTGGAAGCTTGTTAAAATTGCAAATACTGAACAAAGTTAGTGCAGGCATTTGCATCGTGACAGAAAACCGCACACATATGCAGAACAATATGTGATAATTTAGTAGTAACATAGGTGACAGTGTTGTACGTGATCACATGATCGGTACTTAATCTCTTACCGGTAGTTCGTTAAGCTCATTTCATCACAGGAAAAATTGGCAAAGCAACTTTTATGTAGGAAATGACATCATTCAGCAAGTTGATTAATATGAGTACCCAGAGCTTATTTTTCACAAAAATAATCTCTCCGTTGCTTGGAACATTTATATTGTAAAGCAATGAGGGCATATTTTAGTTTACGAAACATTTTAATATATACAATCAAGTGAAAGTGTTGACACTTTTGTAGTGCCAGTTTTAACCTATTGCAGTGAGATTTGGGGAGCTTTCCTCTCTTCAAAAAACAGAGGTATAGCAAGGAAAATCTTTTTAATGACAACCAGCTGCTAGAAAAAGTGCACATTCGTTTTTGTAAACAGGTCTTAGGGGTTCATAACAAAGGATCACACAGATCCAAATTAACTAATTTTTAAAGCATTGTTGTCAAACAACGTGCTATTTCCACGAAACAAACCATGCTGGCTAACAACAATGGTTGATATCTTAACTCTTAGTCTAGTAAATATAACATGTGCTCATTACCAATATCTGAACGAAAAAGAAATTATTACAAAAGTAAGGCATATATTAACTTCAATCTTTACTTACAAACAAGAAACTTTTAATTTACAAAGACATGTTTTTTAAAAAAAACATAAATATTCATTTGAATCATACCTGTCACATGATGCCGACTATCAGCACATAATCTTCCAGTGGAATCTGGAAGATACTCGAATATCCTAAGAGAAAACCACGTGTGTAATTTTTGCAATCTTAGTAGGTGCCGAGTTTCACTATTGTATGGCGTTTCCCCAAAACGAGTTTTACAACTGCGAAACCGCACCTTTATACAAAATCTTAATTTAATAAATACAAATTTCCAATTTCTTGATAAAATGTCTTTGTTTTCATATATGATTTTAATGGCCGATAGGTCAATATTTACGATATATTTCAATGCAATTTTTCAATGTATTGAAATTGTACAACTTGTTAATTAAGCAATGAAAGTGTATAGTGCATAATAGTTCTTTAGATTGCTGAACTTGTAATCTTAATTGGTCTATACAACAATACCTGTATTGCTTGTAGTGTATGTGTTGTAGGGGACAACTCATTTGAGTTACATCCCCTAAGACGAAATAAATAAATAAATAATATATAAGAATCATTAGCAACACTTGCTAAGAACGTATCAGAATCATTAGCAAAACTGATTGTTCGTTGTATCTGGTGTAGACTTGCCATAACTAGACTTCCCCCCAGATTTCTTCCCGACTAGCATGACTGACGAGCAATCTGCAACATCTCTACAAAAATTTCGTGATTAGAAACTTTAAAAAATAGTATACATTCTCAATTAAAATACTAGTAGAGACAGTTTATTGCTGCAATAGAAAGACGTTCCCTCAGTTTGGGGTATATTTTTGAGACGTCAACGTTTTTTTTCTTTGATGGGGTACACTCTTTAACTTCTAAAGTCTAATGTTCTTTATTACTTTGGGAATTTAAGCATCAAATGTTCTCAAAATATTCTCAAATATATATCGGTTAGCACCCATATGAAAGTATTCGCTAGCAAATTCTATCAAGCATTAGCTATAACACTTACATGTACCGAGTCTGTTTGCAGTAAAGAGGGGTTTGAAAACCGCACAAAGAAAACGTACAATAACGCATTACCCGCATTGATAATTTAATTTTAAAAAATCAGAATAAATCCGAAAAACTGCACTATAGATAATGCAAAACTATATAACCGCAGACCCTTACACCCTCTCAGTAAGAAAACAAACAACAGTGAAGAATTGAATTATTCCCATGAATTCTTACTGCATACAAAAAAGTTCTCACCACAAGCCTCCGGAAACCTGTATATTATTTGATTTTGGGTAAATCTCGACAATAATATTGTCATATTATTTGTTCAGTTTGCACTTTTTCAGTTCCAACAATGTTGCGAAACCAAATATGGAAATATGGGTTGTTTCTGTTCCCTGAAGAGAGAACTTAAAATTGTTAATTGCCGACAAGCCGAATACTGAATACCAATGAACTCTATAATAAATATAGAAACCAGAAAGAGAAGTTACAACTGAAGCCTACCCAAAGCCACTGTCACTTGGCTCTGTCCGTTGAAAAATGACAATGAATTCTTAAATATAGAAACCAGCAAGATTAAAAATAACCGAAGACTCCCTCAACCAGTCTTTCTTATGACAAACTTTGTGCCAACGAAATTCCTAGATATGGACAGCACTAAGATTGCGCTTTTGTTAACAGCTGGTAACTAGTTCTACTTAGGGATGCCGAATGGCAAATTCAAGACCCGCCGAAACGCGAGAGCCGAGATCCTTGACTTAAAATCTGAGACCAAGATTCTGGTTGTTTCATAAAATCTGAGACCGAGACTTCGTTCAAGAAAAATTGAGACGTTTAACTCTGCAAACAACTGAACTCATAACGTGACTATATCAAAGTCAAAGTTTTAAAACTGTTTTTGAAAAAGTGTTCTACGGTAGTTGCTCAACCAGCATAATTATGGACAATAGTGATTTTTAAATATATAAACTAAAGAGCAACAGTAAAACATTCCGAGATTTCGAAATTGGACCAATCAATGTTTTGGGAGTCTCGCAATTTTTGGGTACCATTAAATTCACCACCCTTTTACAAAGCCCAGTTGCGTACAAATTTCAGCTAAGAAATGCGTAGAATATATTTTCTTTGGCCCTTGTTTTTTTTGCCTGGGATTCAGTGAGTTTTTTTTCACACAGACTAAAATACGTCACTGGATCAGCTGGTTCAATGCAGCTCTTTTGTGGTTACTTCCATTAACTAGGAAGAGCCGTTACAATAGCAAACAAATGGTAAACTAAATATGGCCACGAGCTACCGCTTATTTTGTCCGTTTCTTAATTTATTTAGAATAAAGGTTCTTAGCAGAACTCAACGTTACTTCACATAGTTCTTCAAAAGGATCCCTGCAAGTTGTGTCAAACAATGAATGCTTCCTGTGAAGACTTGTTCTTGCTCTTCTGGGGTATCGCCTGCCAATAATTGATGAACACAGCAAGATTAGTAAACTGCTTTCAGACACGAAATGTTGTCGCGCGCATTGTAAAGTTTTAGAAGTGTTCAAATTTGTAGTATTGTAAAGTAGCAAAAAAGTAAGTAATACATATATATATATATGCAACCATAAATCGGTTTTGTTTATC
>JANSTR010025454.1:0-13601 GCA_025434805.1 Antipathozoanthus remengesaui | reverse complement strand
GACAAAATTGCTGAATAAATCGCTATTACTAAAGTCTGTTTATTACAAGAAGTACATTCTCTGCAAAATTATTGGTGCGGCTATAGCCCACCCAGACCCATAGCTCCGTGGTCCCTGCAAATGAAGCCAGTTGGTGACATGTGCTCAGGAAGAACTGAAAATCAATAAAACAAATGGTAGAAAGGATGGAAGCCTCAGATAAGCAACATGCGGAGTACATGAATAAGATTTTTGTTAACATGGAAAAATTAACCAGTTCAATTGCTGATGGCTTTGCCCTCTTAAGGCAAATAGTGGTACCTCAACATGTGTATTCCCCGCCACAACCCCATTATTACCATCAAAATCAACCCAGTGGCTTTATGCAACCCACACCTGTGGCTCATCCATTGGAAACACAGAACTCTGCACAGTATTCATTCACCAGTGCTTTATTTTCTGATGGATCTAATACACAAACTCAGTTATGAAGTAGATTCGTTATATTCATTTCAAGTTTTTAATGTTGATACAAAATTTTATTGTACTATTAAATACAGGTAGTTGCTTTACAGAACCTGAACACTGACAAAATATAGTAATTACTAATATAATTTAGAGTTAGAAGTTGTTAATTTTAATTTAATCTTTTATTATTATCTGTTTAATATTTTTGGATATCTATAAAAAAGTCATTTAGAAATTGATATTTAAATTTTGTAAGAAAAGATGAGTTAGTGTAGTAAATAGTTAAAAGTAATGTTGATTCAACATTTTAATATTATCTTGCTAAAGCTTTTCAATTTAGACTATCAGATACAATGAGTTAGAAGTTGTTAATAATAGTTCACATTTTATTACCTCGTCAATGTTGTTGAATTCCTGTTAGGAAAAGTGAGTTAGAAGTTGTCAGTGTTAATTCAACACTTTATCAATTCATTATCTTGTACTCAATATTTTTGAATTTTTGTCTGGTACAATGATTGCAAAATTGTTAATATTAATTAAACATTTTGTTATTATCTTGTTAAAGTGTTCAAATGTTATTACAGTTTTTACAAAACACAAGACCCTATAGGGAAAGTGAGCAAACAAATATTGTATATGACTGGAAACTTAATATTGTACAGGGTTAAAACTTGCATTTTTACATGATTTCCTATACATGTGCGTCCTTAGAGATCTTGTAAGCAGTATTTTTTTATTTTTCTCAAACATAATAAACATAATAATTATCTATTGTTGATTATCTGATCAAAGTTTGTATGGAGACCCTTATGTGAAACAAATGGTGAACACTGATTCCTTAAAATTAAAATAAAGAAGAAGAAATGAACTACTGCGATGAAAACCTATACATACCCATACATACGGTAACAATATTTATAATATATTAACAGTAACAATTACATGTTACTTGCTTTTTCAAAAAATGAAAAGCTGAAAACAAAGTTCAATAGAAATAAATGATTCATTTCAACCATCAAAAATTTCTTAGTCAAACAGTTTTAACCTAAAAAGAGAAAATACTCCAGAAAGTACCATATTATAGAGTGGAGTATTATTTTAAATGTGCTGAAGTGTATTTCAATTGTTAATGAAAATTGTACAATTTGACTCGGCCAACATTGTCTTTAACAAATTTGAAATTATGGATCAAAGAACCTGGTAAGCAAGGTTCTAACACGTTTGCCTTCAACTTCATTAGAGTCAGTTCTGGAGTTGTTAGCTTGAGTGGGAGGCTGGAACTCCCTGTCATAATCAACAACTGAAGAGACTTTCTCTTCACTGACTGTTTCATTGTTTTATTCACAAAAATTATGCAGTATAAAACAAGCACGGATTACAAATTGTAGGTCATCAAGATTTATGTCCATAGCTCTTCTAAGTGCTCCAAAACGAGCTTTCAACCGCCCAAATGAACACTCAATGACCATTCTTGCCTTACATAACTTCACTCCAAAATATTGCTCTTGTACAGTTTTGCCACCATTGGAGTATTCTTTCATAACATAAGGCATTAATGGATAAGCTGGGTCTCCTAGCAGGAGCACGGGTATTGGGTTTTCACCCTTTAATATCACCTTTCTCAAGAAGGAATTTTCCCAGTTTTCAGTTTCTTGTTGACTGTTGAGTTTGCAAATACACGAGCATCGTGTACACTGCCAGGCCATTACACGACCACATCAACAAAAGTGCATTTGTAATCACAAACAGCTTGGACATTCAATGAAAATCTGCTTTTTCTGTTCAAGTAATCAGTTGAGTTGATTTTAGGCTGTTTGATATCAATGTGGGTGCCATCTATTGCTCCGAAACATTGAGGAAACCCATGATTCTTATAGAAATGTTTTACTAGATCTTCTATCTCTGCCACTGTTGAAGGAAGTTTAATGTACTCGCTGCCCAAGTGTAATGTTATTGCTCTGCAGTCTTCCCTTATGATTTTAGAAACTACTTGACGAGATAAGCCAAAAGCGTTTGCAGTTTTTCTAAGGCGTCCTTCGTCGCTGAGGTAGTAGAGAGTGCAAGCAACGTTTTTGGTTACACCAACTGGGGATCTCATTTTGGTTGTTTTACGTTCAATATGTGGCCGTAAAAGTTCGCTAAGCTTTAGGAGGCTCGTTCTTGTCATTCTAAAGTTTTCCTGCCATTCATCAGGGACAACAACTTCCCTTCACGAAGTTGTCCCACCACGCACTCGTTCTGCCAGGTCGAGTCCAGAAACGTCTCGTCTTGTAAGGACGGTAATGTGGTATTGCTCTTATCGTATCATTTGCCATTAATGCTTAAATAAAATTATTTCTGGTGCACTGACATACAATACACATGTAAAATAAAACAGTATTTAACTCAAAGTAGGCGATTAAAGAAGAATTATTGTCAACAACACAGCAAATATATTCTCCGGCCACACTAATACAAAAAAGTTTCGTTTTCAAATTTTTCCACTCTGGAGAGCATTTTCAAAAAGTTCCGTTTTCGCGGATCCTTTTATACGGATACATGCGTTGTAGTGTGGACGGAAGGCCAAACAGTATCAATATAGTTGCATTTTCAATTTTATCCGGCATATTGTGGACGGAGCCTGAAAAGTTTCTATATTTCCGGAGTATTTGCTATCTCTCCGTCATATTCAGTTTCTGTAATTTTCTTGCAGACGTTTTTCTCGAAGACCATGTTCTAAAGACATATGATCGTGAGACAGAAAACGTATGCCAGGCTCGTTGTTTTCAGAACGCAAGATGCTTGTCGATAAACTACAAAAATAAGTTAACGGAAAAGAACTGTCAACTTAATGGAGCGACTCGAACAATGTTCCCTGGGTCGTATCATTATAAGCCAGGATGGATTTACTACGAAATTGAAGGTAGGGTATGTCCATATTCCTAATAAGGTAACTTAAGAGCAACTGACTGAGAATTTCGAGAATTGGCCGACAGGAAGGAAATTTGGGATTTCCTTATATTTTGCCAGGAGTAACCCTTTGGTAAACTATTTTCAAAAATCACAATCAAACTCCCAAAGAAATTTTCATTTTGGAGAAATTTCGAAAAATGTGAAATGCCGCTAACGGGCCTTCCTGACGTGGCTATTCTACTGCAAAATTGTGCATATTCAACATCCACGCGACGAAGATTGGTTAACCGTATGGAAACTAAACTTTGCATATTGACAAATATTTACTTCTGCTACTAGAAAACCAAGAGAAATTAACTACACAAGTATTCGAACATATTTTAATAGCCGATTCAATTCACTCACTTTCGGCAATCGGGAATCGATTCGAAAATGACCAAACTTTACAACCAAAAAAGTAAATCTGCGATGTCAAAGTTTACATCAAATTTTATACTGGCAGAAAGCTCCGTTATACAATTACAACATATTAAATATTTAGCTTGGGTAATTGAATAGCAGCCCGCTGCGAGCTGAAAAGGTAGAGGCTATTTTGAGTGAAAATTTCAAGATAAAATACAATGTCACGCATTTCTCCGGCGAATAGTTGCGGCTGATGTACGACATATTATTCCACAAGCAAGCAAATGACGTATCAGAGGAGGTTTACACTAAAATATTTCCCGAGCTTTGACTTCTGCTTATTCAAACATATTTTGTATAAATTTGTTCACGAAAGATTGCATTTGGCGATATTAACAAACTCACAAATAGATCGAGTTGTCAACCAAAAAATAATACACTCGACTGCACAGTAAAATGTCACGAGCGAAAACAAACCCGGTCACTCCGCTTCCATTAGCAATATTTGCAAAAGTTACCACTCGTATGCAGTTGAAGAGTTTGGAGAATAAAAATTCAATAGAGGCCCGCTGCAAGCTGGGAAGGTAAAAGCTATTATTTTGAGTGAAACATGTACAGTGTCACGCAATTTCTCTAGAGAAGAGTACGGCCCATTTTATTAAAGAATGGAAATCTCACTGTTCAAACAATGCCACAAATCGATAACCCAGACATTTAGCTGATATTTCACTCTAGGACACAGTGGGAAAAACGAACTACCGCAATGAAATCAATAGGTTTTCAGATTTTCCACAGTCTGATTGCTTCATTTTTGCGATTATAAACTGAGAAGTTAATTCAGTAATTCATTAAATTAAACTGTTCACAAATATCTTTCAAAAAATATCTTCTCACTAGTCGGTTGCAAATTTCTAGCTTTTAACCGAAACTAATCAATCCACTGAAGGTCTCTCTCCCTTCACAAGAAAATAGCTGATTTATATTACCTTTGACTCTATATTTCCACGTTGAAAAGGCGAAAGAAATGAGTTCCAGTGTTTTGATACAAACTGAGATATGATACGTATAATTTGTACATAATCAAACCCATATTGGGCCTTGAACCCACCACTTGCAGCCGAACAATACTTCTCACAACCGCACATTTCCAATTTTGGCTTAACCCTATCCAATCCAAGGGGGAGGAAGGGGAAATGGAATCCACCCCCCAGAGGGTTTCTTCATCATAACTTTAAAATTGCACGACTTTTCCCAAAATTTTCCAGGCAATTATTTTATGTGGGTTCCAATATTACCCTTGGTGTTGTGTTGCCATGGTAACCAATATTTTGTAGGGTACGTGTCCAATTTTGAATGAAATATAAGTTATAACAGTTTTGTGACGTCATATTTACATCATACAGACATTGAATGGGAGTATGAACTTCCGCAAAGAACAATCATACCTTTATAAGGAATCCATCGTGATTTTTTTTTGTCATGGCTAAATATATTGAAAACAACCTTAAAAATACATGTGATGACGCCACTATGACATCACTACGTTTAGGTGCAATACACTACCACCAAAAGATAGAGCGTGCCCCAATGATCAATTGCGCAAAGTCTCATCAAGTTCGGATTAAAACTAAGAAAATTATCGAGGGGGGATGGACCCCCCCTGGACTGAGGGACCTCAAAAAAGCTTGGACTGGATAGGGTTAAATCCACATTTCAGATACTTGGTAGGTTTTCTATTGCCGTATTGAGAAGGAATACGCAGTCACTAGTTTCTCAAAAAAAATTGCACGTGCCCAACAGATAAAATAAACATTTTTTCATTGGCCAATGGTCACAGCAGGACCAGGTCGATTAGGGATCGACCATTAGAAAAGTGATGGGAGGGGTGGGGAATTCTCAGCTTGCAGGAATTTTCTTTTTTGCTCACTGTTTGTGCAGGATTTTTTTTTGCAGGCAAAACCCTATTTTTTCTCTTTACTTTCTTCTTTGCACGAATTTTTTTTCTATCATTTTTGTTTGCACGAATGTTTTTGGGTTTTCTCCCCACTCCCCCTCCCCCATCACTTTTCTAATGGTCGATCCATTATATGGCGCTGAACTCGAGTGAATCTTGATTTATCCGCCCGAGCAAGACCGCCAGCTACGCAGGCTACCGTTATCCTTTACTATCATTTGGCATCATTCACCGTAGTTTAGAAGTGATGAGGTTTACATTTTTATGTAGGGACTCCCCGCCTATAAATCTCCATCAAGCATGGCAAAAATTTCTAATTCTTCATTTATTACATTTTCTTGAGACAAATAAATAAATGCAATTTTTATTATTTCCCGAACAGCTCTCTTTAAATGTGTACACTCCTTGTTTTATTAAGACGTCTTACTTTTTGACCGAGGCTGAAGCGCTCCTATTTCTTTGGCGATTTGAACTTTAGCTGCTTATAAATTATATGCTGCAATATGTCCGATGCTTACGTAAAATGTGCGCTCCGCTCCGGTTGCTTTTTATAACGTGACGACTTGACCGCGCCAGTTGTAGTTAGGAGGGATTGGGACGAGGAGGAGAAAGAGTGCCTGCCCTAAAGCAGTAAAGGCCTATGTTCCGTACTCAGAAAACACAAAATTACCATTGGTCAATTCTAATTCAACTGTCATCACTAATTATGAACCTTGCCTCCCTTCACACTTTCGATTGCGGCGGATATGCTAAATAGCGAAACATTGATGGAATATTCTGAAAAAGGTGGACACAAAATCATTTTGAAACCTGAACAAAACTGAATGGCTGTGGAACATCTGTTCTTGCAGTCCTTTTAACAATATTTGGCAAGTCGCGTTCGGTTGAGCCACGTTATAAAATACAAACCCGGGTGGCTGCTAGTAAAAAGCATGCCTTTTCTTCCAGTCAATTCTTCATTACTCTAATTAATTATTTACATACACTTGTATCTTACAGAATACGGTCAGATACTGAATGACAAAACAAACTGCGTTGTCGTATAAGTAAGTTTTTTTAGTTCACGTTGTTTTCATCGCGTCAATCATTGGCTCAAGCTGCATGAACCAATTGACAATTGTGCGCCCAGCTTAAGGCACTAGACTGAGCCAACTAACAACATACAACGGTGTGGCCACCTTCAAGGCACTATAGAATGAACCAACTAACAACATACAATGGTGTGGCCAGCTTTAAGGCACTATAGAATGAACCAGCAAATACATACAACGGTGTGGCCAGCTTTAAAGCACTATAGAATGAACCAACTAACAACATACAATGGTGTGGCCAGCTTTAAGGCACTATAGAATGAACCAACTAACAACATACAATGGTGTGGCCAGCTTTAACGCACTATAGAATGAACCAACTAACAACATACAATGGTGTGGCCAGCTTTAAGGCACTATAGAATGAACCAGCAAACAACATACAACGGTGTGGCTAGCTTTAAGGCACTATAGACTGAGCCAACTAACAACATACAACGATGTGGCCAGCTTTAAGGCACTATAGAATGAACCAACTAACAACATACAACGATGTGGCCAGCTTTAAGGCACTATAGAATGAACCAACTAACAACATACAATGGTGTGGCCAGCTTTAAGGCACTTTAGAATGAACCAACAAACAACATGCAACGATGTGGCCAGCTTTAAGGCACTATAGAATGAATCAACTAACAACATACAACGATGTGGCCAGCTTGATGGCACTATAGAATGAACCAACAAACAACATACAACGGTGTGGCCAGCTTCAAGGCACTAGACTGAGTCAACAAACAATATACAATGCTGTCCCCAGCTTCAAGGCACTAGGTCTGAGCTAGCAAACAACGTACAATAGTGTAGCCAGCTTTATGGCATTACACTGAGTCAACAAAAAACATACAATCAATGGTGTGGCCGCTTTAAGACACTAGACTATAAATGCCAACAAAGAACATACAATGATGGTGTGGCCAGCTTTAAGGCACTAGACTGATCGAACAAACAACATACAATGGTGTGGCCAGCTTTAAGGCACTATAAAATGAACCAACAAGCAACATACACTAGTGTGGCCAGCTTTTAAGGCACTAGACTGAACTAACAAACAGCATACAATACTGTGCCAGCTTTAAGGCACTAGGCTTTAAGCCAACAAACAACATACAATGGTGTGGCTAACTTTAAGGCACTATAAACTGAGTATTTTAAGAAATCTTAACCGAAATGCAAGTACCGGTAGAGTTTCTTTTCTGTTAGTTTATAGTAAAACGGCAATTTAAGCTATTGCATGCTAGCCGGTTTTACTAGTTTGTTTCGGAACAGACCAACACACGCTACTCACTCACGTCATGCCCCTAATTACTTCAGTTTGTAAAATATTAATTCACTATATAGTTTCTAAACAATCAGTTTCTCGGTGACGGTTTCTAGCGATAGGTATCCGCCAGTAAATATACACAAGCAGTCAATGGAGAATGCTTGTTTGAAAGAGATCTACCTCTCGATTGGAGTGGGTTCTACTCAATATACTAGTAATTATTTATCGCTGCGAAACTCTAAAAATTAATGAAGCGCAATGCAATACTTCATGTAGAGAAACTATGTATAAAAACGTTGGTCATGTCAAAATATATACATCAATTACCCTGTATAGAGATCGCCACATCATTTTCATTAGTCATATGAATTCTTTTGATTAGAGATCCGCTCCCATCATTCTCATTGGTCATGTTGATTATCCTGATTAGAGATCCTCTCCCATCATTCCATACACATGACTTATCCTGATTACAGATTCCTCCCCATCATTCCATATACATGAATTATCCTGATTACAGATCCCTTTCCATCATGTTCAGTACTCCTCCGTAGTGGTTTGGGGATGGCGCCGTAACATTTTGTTGTTAAGTGAGTGTCGAAAGGGTAGGTGCTGCGGGTCAATCGACCGCGAGTATGCAGTGCTGTCATAATTAATCACCGCAATCGTTTTTCTTCTCTGTTTATAATCTGTATGTTCAAAGGAACTCTTCATCGTATCATGTGAACTTGTGCGATTGGAGCGCATCTTTACTGTTTGTAGACTTGATTTGAGTTGTAAAAATTCTTGAAATAGGGCGTCACTCTTGAGCAGATCCATGCAAAATGATTTATCAACAACATTTGAGTGTTCCTCTAGCTGTGTCAACTCAGTCCCACCGAGCCCAATCTCGACGACGGACTGTCGCCTTGCAACGGCCTGTGACGTTCGCCTGGCTCTTGTTTGTATAAATTTTCGTGCCGCTAACGTGACCAGTCGTAACTTGTTCTCAAGATTTCTGGCTGCAATGTTGGCTGCGATGTTCTCCTTTGACTCCTTTAGGTGTTTCATGAGAACTGCGATAACGACATTAACCAGCACAAACTGAGCGACCAATACAAATGTTATGAAGAACATGGGAGCTGAATACCTGCTGACACAGCAGTTCTTGGTGCACGATGTTGAGCTGATGCACTGCGTACGGAGTGTGTCCTTCAACAAGATTTAATCGAGACAATGACTATTGTAAATTGTTATACATTAGTCTATATAAACTCCACCCCCCCCCCCTCCCCCAACCCCGGGAAAGGTACCACATTAGCACTGATGTCTTGTAAAAAACGCCAATGCCCCACCTATTGGGGCAAGATGACTGGTCAAAACCCCCACCTACTGGGGAATGCTGACCGGTAATAACCCCGACCTATTGGAGAAAGATAACTGGTCAAATCCCCCACTTATTGAGGCAAGATGACTGGTCAAAACCCCCACCTATTGGGACAAGATGACTGGTCAAAACCCCCACTGAAGCGCTACTAAAGCTTATCTTCCTCTTCCAAATCTTGCCAAAATTTACTAACCCCAACCAACTGGGGCTTGTTCAATAGACAACCCCCCACTAATGTCCAATTTATGCTCTACGTTTCCCCGAGGTGGTGGTGGTGGGTGGGGGTTTACATTTACTATTGTTATATAGCAAGTGCTTTTTCGACTCGAATTCGCGCTCCCATTGGCTAAATCGAGGTCACGTGGGTGTGTTCAAATCAAATGTTCCCCGGCTGGTCAGCATCTCGGAAAATTGTTGCGCTGCCAGTGAACATTGCTGTCGCGCTGTCACGTTTGAGAGCGGGAAAATCTGTTTTGTTTTTTACACAAACAAGACGTCGCACAATTGCCTAATTAATTACCACGGTTAAAAAATTTCTGGGAAAATACGACTTTCAAATTCCAGCAATAACCAAATTAAAGAATGGTTTAGTTATTGTTTTAAACGACCTTTGAGTTAAGTTTCATTAATAATTTTGGACGACGAAAGCTATTTTACAAGTATTCTTGCTGAAACCAAATCATAAACAA
Source organism: Antipathozoanthus remengesaui (assembly GCA_025434805.1). Lineage (NCBI taxonomy): Eukaryota > Metazoa > Cnidaria > Anthozoa > Zoantharia > Parazoanthidae > Antipathozoanthus > Antipathozoanthus remengesaui. Next base: position 3,496 of record JANSTR010025454.1, on the reverse strand, counting down.
AGCGTCACCGCCGGTCTGTCCCTTCAATAATTGTGGTTTATTTTGTTTATACTACATAACAAAACACTTAATGACTGAGCTCCTTCGAGAAACATTTGTTTTGTTTCCTTCGAATCAGGATTTCCTGAGAATCTCGACATCGAGATTCTCAGGAAACAAAACAGATGTTTCCCTCATGAACAGTCATTAAGTGCATAACGTAACGGGCTTAGAGCTTATTTGTATAAGTGTTATATAGGTATATGTCTTGTATTTAAGGCCAAATAACAAAAATCCGTTTTTATAATATCATCAGCGCCCACATTTTAAAATAGTTGCCGCATTACATATTTTTTCACTTCTTAAAATATAAAAAGTGTATGAAAAATGCGTATTTTCACCCATCGGCTCCATGAGCTGAACGATATTTGGGTCACACGTTTGCCACTCGTGTATTTTCACTGCAGATCACCAGGACGCTAACCAACTTTTCGGCGAAAAATATGAAAACAAAAACCGCATGTACACATTAACTTTTTCTCCCTGCCATTGTGACCGAGTGTAAGAACTGGACACCCGCCAATAACATTAAAACCTAACGCCCCAGAGACGAAAGGGAAGGAATTTTGTTCCTCATCTCTACCTGGCACTCGACCTCCTATTGTTATCAACGACCAATAAATTGAGGATGGTAGATGAAGGTACTCGGTGTGGTAATATCCTCTGACCTCAAAGGAATAAACGGTTTGACTTACGAAGACCTCAAAGCGATTGTACGCTTTACGTTTGTTGAGGAGAAGCTGACTACCCAACAGCGTTTTCATCGCAGTTTATCGCACCTCTATTAGACCGCGGATAGTGGGGTACTCTTGCCAAGTTTCCCGGGGGGGAGGGTACACGTCCAAATTCTGTTTTTCTCATCGAAAAGTCTATATCCTCTTCCAGACTAATCATCGAAAAGTCTATAGCCTACTTCAGACCAAATCGGCCCTAAAAGCCCCGGGCCAAGTTTGGCACTACTCTTCCCATGTATCTGTCGGAGCAACTGGAATCGGCCCAACGCAGAGCCCTTCATATTATCTATCCGGGAATGGAGATCGCAGCACTATAATGCATTAACGACTGCCAACTTAACAACCCTGACTCAGCGCCGATCTTTGGCCATCCTTTCCCTGCAGACGTCTTTTTGACAAAATTGCACAACCCACCAACAAGCTGAACAGTCTCATTTGTCCTAACAGAACATTGAATTATAACCTCAGACGAGCCAATCCCATTTCTGTCCCAAGATACAGAACGTTTTAAGTACAGTTTTATTGTAGCCGGCACGAAGGCGTTTAATGAAGAGGCTAAGTTTAAATTGTAATTTTTACAATTTTAAAGTTTTATACTAATTCATAGCGTTGTGTAATTTGTTTATATTCATTTTTCATATCAGAGTCTTATCAAATGCAAACCATAATAATTCAGAGTTTTCTGCAAATATGTTAAATGGGAATAAAGTTTTATTATTATTATTATTATTATTATTAGTACTATTATTACTGATTTTAAGAATTTTTCATGAGAAACCGGGAATTTTTTTTTTGTTTAGCCTAGGATAGTTAATCTAAATCTAGAACATACTGTACTGAGCAAGATATCATGGCATTGCATTCTTTACACACCTGTATTGTAAAGACACCTTTTAACACCTTTCGTCGATTAGACGACTTTGGTATGGTGTACAGGTCTGTGTATAGAGTTTGTGGTTTGCGGTGCTGTGTACAAGGTACAAGAAGTGAAGAACCTGTTGAACTGTGTGTATCGTATATCTAGCTTGTGGAAAGAGGATCTAATATACGTACGTGTGCATATCTATACCAAGTCTATACCACTGATTTGTAGCATATGAGATAAATGCGTACACGCATGATATCCTGTGACCGGTTTATACCGGATATGGCCGGATATCGGTCTTGTGTATAGAAGCAACCTTACAAGGTATGTACACACTTAATACCGGGGGCATCTACGTGTGTATCGGCTATATGAGATCTGTGTTTCAAGGCTGCAAATAAGGGCCAGACATTGGACATTTGACAGGCAAAAATGGCAAAACAAAGTTTGGTCAGACAAAAGACTGGACAGTATTGCAATCTATGACTGAAAGTAAACACTTATTTCCGGTCAGTTTCATTATTTGTCTGGTAAACTGTGCCCTTCATCTGACAAATGACTGAAAGACCAAAAAACGTATTTGAAGCCTTGGTGTTTACATCGCTAGTTGTAGCAGATAACGAATCGTGCAGCGTGTGTCAGTTTAGCGTGAACACTGTACTTACAGGGTATCTGTGTGTGGATTGGTCAGTAAGTAGGGAGTCTGAATGTGTACAGAGTACTCGGACCTTTGTGTTTGTATGAGATAACTGTTTAACAATATCTGACCTGTGTGTATTGGGTACCGTCCACTCATCAACGCACTGCGAGTTGGCGAACAGAGTGGCTGAACGTAGTAATTATCGAGAATAACGCCTTCTCACCTGTGTGTATTGGGTATCGTCCACTCATCAACGCACTGCGAGTTGGTGAACAGGTTGGCTGAACGTAGTAATTATCGAGAATAACGCCTTCAGAAGCCAGTCTGTCGATATTAGGAGTGTGGATCTTGGAGCCGTGAAATCCAACGTCACTCCAACCCAGATCGTCCACTAACACAAACAGAATATGAGGCGGTTTGTCAGAACCTCTGAGGATATCACTGCTATGTGAAAAAGCTGCAGTACTGACGACCAAAATCACACGGGCAAGGAAGCAACATAACGCCATTTTTGCGACTACTTGGCCGCGTCATTACTAGGGATAGACTGGGCACGGTTATAATTTATTTATTTTATACTATTCATGTTATTATTTATTTAGTTGTTTGTTTACTGATCATTGATTTAGGTTATTTATTCACTTTCTGATTTATTAACTGGTTGATTGATATTTGATACATTGAAATGATTGTCGAATTGACTAATTGAAAGATTAATTATTATTCATGAAAAAATTACTCAATACTGTTGGTTAGGAACTATTTAGTTAACTTGTAAATCTGTGCAAAAATGTGTAAGCCTGTGCAATTACAAACCTGATTAGATAAGATTGTAAATTAATTCCGAACTGAACTCGAAATAATATGATTGCTGGCGCCGCTACTAATTCAATGATCGAATAATTATTAATCAAAAGATTGAAAGATACGACAGGTTTGAGCTCCAAAAGCGTTCTAAGAATAATCCGTTGATTTATTGTAATTTTTCTTTAAATGATTAAAGAAATAAACAATTTAATAAATAAACAAATAAATAGATCAATCAATCAATTATTGATTTATCTAAGACATCTAACCACCTATTCGCGGATTTGCGCACATGATATTTAATAGAACAAATGATAATTCGATTAAAAGGCATAAGTTTGTTTTTAAGGGGGCACCCAGTACCTCTTCTATAGTCTAATGCCCGCCCGATCGAAGGCATGCCCCTCCTCC
>JANSTR010025233.1:0-13603 GCA_025434805.1 Antipathozoanthus remengesaui | reverse complement strand
AAATTTACGAGCGATTACCTAAGAGTGAACCTTCCATCGTGAAACTTATCGAGAATAAGAGCGACTTATCAAAGCTATCTACATTGAGTGAACCATCCATCGTAAAATTTATCGAGAATCAAAGCGAACACTTATCAAAGCTATCTTTATATCATCTTAAAAAAACGTGCTACAAGGCGATGTAGACCTGCTCGTGAACCGAGCGATCCAATCCCGTGCCCCACTGGGCCCCGGTAAGTTCCACGTAGTGGTTCTAGTTCGATGAATTTTTGCCATTATTAAATATATATATACCGTTTGTTGTACTGAGCTAATGTAATTTTGTTCACGAAAACTGGATGATGTTCATTTATTTGCAGACCAGAAATGTTTCTCTGTTATCAGTAACGATTTGTTGTTGCATTTGCTGGGAATTTACGAGCTTGTTCTGCGCGCATTTAATCTCTCAAGTAAGCTATTTCTTGTAAATTGAAGGCTAAGATGTGAACAACTACGAATTTATCAAACAGAAATCGAACCGGTAAGTATAACCTGATTTCCTTTGTTCTTGCTGATACGTAAAACAGAAGTGCCAAGAACTTTAAGGGAATATACCGGACATCACAAAATCGTTCAATCCCGTGGAGTTAAAAATTACCACAGTGTATACTTTCCATGATTCAGCAGGAACCAAAAAATAACAAGCTTTGAGCTAAGTTTCATTCATTATATTGGACTACGAAACTATTTTTGTTAATTGTATTTCTTGCTGAAACCAAATTATAAGCAAGAGTCACGGCTTGTCTGCTCCTTTAACCCTTTCATCCCCACGTACGCCACATGGTGTATTTCTAAATTCTCCCAAGGTGTCTCCATAGCTTCCATTTAAGAATTTTCATCTCAGATTGTTTGTTTCATTTGATCAGTTACTGTATTCTCATTACAAAACAGCACATTTGTGTGGTTAATGTAAGGAGAAGATACATGCTGATCAACTGCCTAAACTGAGAGGGTTGGACCGATGTCACAGTACAGTTTGTATAGCCCGTACGCTCTGAGACAAAATGAGTATCACCCTACCTCCATGGCAGTGCTCCTCTTCCGAATGGGTCTGGAGCCAATAATAGTGGCTGCAACATTGTCCATCCAACCTTCCCGCCGAGCCCGCCTCTGGTCATCCTTAACACGGAACAGCACAGTACCCTCCTAAAGGGGCAGTCAAACAGAAATAACTGTATTTATCCCATACCGTAACCAGGGTTCGTCCGAAAATTTCAAAACAAAATTTAAGGACTTTTTAAGGACTTTTCATGGTATAATAAACGATTTTTAAGGACCTATGGCTATGCTATTTCACAGGATCGATCAAGCTCGGAAGTTTATCTTTCAGAAAACAATCGCAATTCAAAAGTAAAAAAAATGCAACCTACAGCGGGGAGAGAAAATTTAACGACGTTTCAAGGACCTTGACTGTTTTTCAAAAAATTTTTAAAAGGACTTTTGAGTCCTCAAATACTCTCACGGAAGTTTCCGAATAATTCCGATCACTTCCGACCAATTCCGACCACTTCCGAAGATTTTACGGGTATCCACTGCGTATTATCCATTTCATACCGCAGCACTTGTCACTTGTATTATCTTCGTATACACACTCGCCCAAAGGCTCGTGTGTATACGGAAAATACAAGTGACGCGTGGCATATTCCACGGTATCCCACGAAAAAGCATTGAATAACTAGTAAGTATTTATTTAATAGGTATAATCATAATAATTGCGATGCTGATGATGGCGGTGATAGTAATGATGGAAAAATAATAATGACGATGACGATGATGGTGATGATGATGATGTTGTTATTAACGTTATAGTGACAATTGTGGTGATAAATATGATGCGTGGTGGTTGTGGTGATGATGATGACAAAAATGAAGGATGATACTTGACGGTGATGACAGTCATAAACATAATCATATTAACAATTTATTTATATAGATAGGCTACTGGAATAGCTTGATGCAAGTCACACATGCAGCCTAACAATAGGACACATATTCGTCTTCGACAGGACTGTTTAAAGGCATGATGACTCACAAAATGTTGATAAATAAATAAAACAAGGTGGGCTCCACACATAAGACCTATATATGTTTGCCACAAGAACTTAATTCAATTATGCAAACATTTTCCATGTATTAAATGGGCAGTTTCATGGTGTTATTGTGCGATCTTTCCATTGCTCGACAAAAGACATTAGAAAAACAAAAGTAAGGAAGATTGAAACGGATTACCGTTAAGAGTGCTGATGCGAATTTAGTGTTGGTCCGCAAGATAAATGATTAATTAATGCAAATTAGCAGCAAAATGCATCGGCCATTGACATCTCTGTTTGTCAAAAGGATATCTTTACATAATGAAATGGTATGGTTTAATGAACTTTAACTTGGTTATGGCATGTAGCATAGGTTAACCGTGAAACTGCCACTTCAAACACCTCGCCAAACCCACGAGTAGAATTCCGGAGTGGCGGCTATTTTGATCCTTTTGTTTTCTGGAATGGTGCCACGTTATCAATTCAGTCAAATGTTACAAGCATGCAATAGTCAATCACCTGGTTGTTTCGCTTACCTTCTCTGCAAGGATTTTGGTCATGGCGTTATTCTCAGCACTCTGTTTCTGTTGAAGATCAGCCAGCAATGTAACTGATACCTCTTCCGTCACCTTCTCCTCGCCAACTCCCTTAGCAGTAAGGTCTTGCCTTAGAATCTCAGACTTGAAGACTAGCGCATCTTTTAACATCTTCTCCTGGCGGCTACGATTTTCTGCTATGCGGGAAATATTGACCTTTTTCTCTTCCTGTCAGTAAAGTACAACAAGATCATTTTACGATTTCTCAGAGCAATTATCACTAACTCGATTGACTCGCCAGGAAACCACACATAGATATCTATATTAGGCAACGAATAACACATCGGTATTCTATTGAAGTGATAGTACATACGTTAATGAAATCATGATTGTTGCCTTTAGGAAAAACAGTCTCATACATCACTAGACAGAGAAGCGCGAAACCTGATTTAGTAGAATCACTTTCTTGCACAGACTGATTTTTTGCTTCTGCGTGATTTCAGTAAATTAAAAAAAAGATAATTGTGTTTTGAAATATTGATATCATACCAGAAGTAAAACAATTCTCATCAAATCTTAAATCATTCGCAAATATGGAAATTCCAATACTTTTAAAACCAAAAGCCAGTACACTGTCAGTGTCGTAGAACTCTTCGGAAAGAACATTTATGCGCCATTCATAATGTGATTCTGAACCAAAAAGAGCCATAAATAAATTTTCAAAGACTTAAATCCACTAATCCGGGACACTGTAAATCTATCTTAAACGTTACTCAAATGGCCAGCAAAGTAGGTTGAATCAACAGCAGACAGCAACTCTTCAAATCATCCCTGTGGAATTCTTCAAAACACTCTTGGATTGTGAGGGTTTTGGAATATTATTACAATATTCTTACAACACACGATAACTTTTTTTTTGGTTCAAAAGCTCCACATCCAATTGCTCTAAAAGGATCAAAGTTTTCACTTCTTGGATATACTATTAACATTAATTACCTTAAACTTAGAAAGCTCCAGCTTCAACGCACTTTTAATTAGATCGACTTGAAATTTGGCTTGACTAAACAGTGGCCTTTGTACTTTCAAATTAATGTAGTCACATGGTGCATAACTGGTTTTCATTGTAACGTTTGCCGAATAAATTATGTGAGCTTAACAAGTGTGAGTGATCGCTGACCACTAGATACATCAAATAAATCAAACTCGCAATAGCTCACACTTATAGCAAATACAAAATTAGATGCAGAAGTTTCATTTGGAAAACGAAAGTGATAAAATAGAACCTTACATAAGACATTTTAAATGTAGAAAAGTCTAACAAGTATTTGCATCAAATTCGCTGATAAAATCAAAATCTAAAATCAAAAATTGGTAGGAAAGTCATATGAACGCCTAAACGTGTTGAATATGATAACAAACGGCAATTAGAAAATATTTAGGAAAATATGAAGAAAAAATGTAATCGCCGAAAATACGAGAGGAGGGGAAGGGGGGACATTAGCACTCAAGTTATCCAGCCGATTTGAAACTCTGCTCGAGAACCTTCGCTTTTCCTCTCCTGCAATTTTCATGGAAAACTCACCTCTGTCTGTTGTTGTTCTGGCACCGACTGCATGGTTGCTCTGACAGATTCCATACGCCAGGACTGCCGCTCCTGGGCGATTTCGTCCAACTTCTCTCTCATCTGAGCTGAATTTAGGTAACGTGCCGCGGCAGCTGCTTCCGTGTCTTCCTCCACTTCCTGTAATAGCTTGGCGAGAAACTGTGGATGGGTGTAACACCGAGCACGTAAGTATTCCAGTAAGAATGTCGAAAAAGTAAGCAATAATTTACTTGAGTAAATTAAGATCTAATTTCTTTGCAAAAGAAAATCTATTTACTGGAATGCAACAAAAGCAACAAAAGAAGGAATAATTTCGAATTTATATCCACGATGGCATCGATGCATTTAAGTAAAGAGTATTGAGATTTTCAAATTTGCTTACATTATTGAAGTCGTTTGCGTAGTCTTTGTGGAAGAAGTAAATGTTTCGTGCAATGAGTAACGAATCATGTAAAATGAAATTTGGAAGTTAAGATTCTCCATCTCTTGTTCGGAAACGTGTTTCTCTTCTAGTAATTTTTAATTTATATCCAGGAATTCAACAGTGGATTTGGGTAAAATTCGTAGACGAAAACGCTTTGTGCAAGGACTAAAGGAAATATGTAAAATGAAATTCCCCACCTGTTGTTCAGTATTTCATTAAAGCATATTGGTAAAATACTACTTATAGTACTTCAGTCGCTTTTTCAGTCTTGTAGAAGAAAGCGTTTCGTGTAAGAAACAAAGAATTCTGCAAAATAAAATTTGGAAGTTAAGATTCCCCACCTCTTGTTCCGAAACGTGTTTCTTTTCCACCTCGTTTAAGATGGCTTCTTGCAGCACCGCTTCGCCTCCTTCGTGTAAATCCATGGCCTCTAATTGGTCGGACTCCCGATCTTGTTCCTGCTCCTTCATTAGAGCTTCCTCTAGATCCTTTTTCTGTTCCACCTCACTTTTCTTCCGTTGGGGCTTTCTTTTGGCCTTCATAGCCGCTATACGCTCTCTGGCCAACTGTTCCTGACGAGAGCGGTCCTGCTTGTAACTGCAGATAGAGTAAATTGCGAAGTGAGACACGGGAAGAGATAAGTGTATTTTTGTTTTCCTGCACACAGCAATTAATTTACTTTAACAAAACCTTCAAAGAAGCGTCCCTAGATATTCAATAAACTGGACTACAGGTACTGCCTGTCAATTGCTGTAAGTCTTCATATTTTAGGTTGGAAAACCTTGGGAAAGGGGGGAGGGGCAAATCTCTAGTCGTTTTACTGATATAGCAAGCTTCACGCAACAAAGTAAGAGTAGTGTTCCCAAAATCACTTTGGAATAAGAACTCGTACATTGCCCTGGTTTTTACATGATGACTTTCATAGGGTGATATATGTATATTTAAGCAAGACTGGCAAAAGACTGACGGGGGATAACTATGGTGCTACATAAGTTACTTGAAGTACTCAAAGACATGATACATCCAGTATTTTCTTTCTTAAAACAATTTATATTCACATTTTCTAACTGCAACTTGCATTACTTATTTTATATCTAAAACAGATCTTCAAATTCCGTAGCTTTTCCATGAGCGTCGGAACTCTGAGAAGGCTATCACAATCCCTCTGGTGCCCAACGTTTGCTTTTGTAGTCTAGTAGATAGATATCGAAGTTATGTTGACCTCAGAACAATTTCAGTTTGACAGTGTGCCATTAATTACCCACCTTGCATCGCGAGCAGCCTCGTGCATCTTTGCCATGCTAAACAAGATGGCGGCTGTGTCAAATTTCTCTTCATTTTTTAGTTTACGCTGTTCCCGCCGTAGTTTTGCCAGTTCTAGCTGCCTCAGTTTCTCGCTGTTAAGTTTGGCGTCGGCACCTCGCAATGCTGCCAAAAGAGCCTCTTTCTCTTCTTCAAAATTGTTCTAAATGCAAAACAAGCATGTTAACTTTCTAGCAATGCAGGTGGTTACACCTTATCAACAAACGTCAAGAGTAACATTCAAAATTCCAAGCAGTATAAGAATCAAGTGTTTTGGACAAGTAAAGACCAGTCAGACTACAATCTCTATGCTGTTTCATGTCTTATTGTGCAAAAAATATTAGCAACCGCGTACATTGTTTGTCGAAAACGTGAACCCAACTGCTAGTTGTATCTTATACTACCCTCCCATATTCTGGCTGAATCCTACCTTACCCTCGCCCCTCCCCCTTCACCTCCACTACTGAAGTCTCTTATTATAGAACATGTACCCAACTGCTAGTTATATCTTATACTACCCTCCCATATTCTGGCTGAATCCTACCTTACCCTCGCCCATCCCCCTCCACCTCCACTACTGAAGTCTCTTATTATAGAACATGTACCCAACTGCTAGTTATATCTTATACTACCCTCCCATATGCTGGCTGAATCCTACCTTACCCTCGCCCATCCCCCTCGACCTCCACTACTGAAGCCTCTTATTATAGAACATGTACCTAACTGCTAGCTGTATCTTATACTACCCTCCTATATGCTGGCTGAATCCTACCCTACCCTCGTCTCCTTTCCCACCACTGAAGCCTCTTATTGTACTTCGTCTACCTAACTGCTGATGTATCCTATACTATCTTTCCAATTGCTAGCTGAATCATCCCCCTGGTTGTATCTGCCCTCCCACCAGAAAAGCCTCTTATTATGCCCTGCCCTGTCCTCCCGGTATTTCGTGAACGTAACTGGTGTTTGTATCCACCATTGCCCTGCAGTCCAGTCTCAAAAGCCTCTTATTGTACTGGTATTTCGTGAAGGTAACTGCTGCTTGTATCCTCCACTGCCCTGCCCTGCCATCTCAAAAGCTTCTTATTATACTGGCATTTTGTGAAGGTAACTGGTAATTGTATATATCCTCCCACACCCTGCCCTGGCCTCCCCTCCCATCTCAAAAGAATCTTACTAGTTTTCGTGAAGGTAACTTGTGTTTGTATCGACCCACCGATAACCTCCACTCCTACTCACCTGTAGGTCGTGTAGCAAACTGTTTGTTGTAACCTCTCCACCCTCCTCAGCCGTTATCTCCTCAGCAAGCATCTCCAGCGTTGCCTGGTCCACAGACTCTATCCCTTCAGTGTCAATCTGCTCCAGCGTCTCCAGTTCTTCTGCGTTCACTTCTTTTCCTTCCTGCTTCAATTGTCTCAGTTTCTCCAGCCGCTCCTTTAGTCGTTGTTGTTGTTTCGCTTTGCTCTCACCCATTAAAGCTTTCAGCCCAGCATCATGTTTAAAGCCTTCACCAAGTAGCCTGGGTAGCGAAGAGTAAATAGCGTTATGGATTCATTTCGTGGGACAAGATAGTAAGAACACGGGTGTAGAAGTCTCTCTCGGGGTCTTACATTCGTCTTCAGGCCGATTGTGAATAGGATAACAGTTGCTATCCAGTAAATATATTTAAAAGGGTTAAATTCTTGACCATCAATGTAACTGAAAATAAAACTCGACAGAACTGCCAAAGTGTTGTGAGTGGCCAAGAAGTCTATAAAACTGCCAATGGCAGCTACATACACAGTTCAACTATGAGAACATAAAGACGTCTATAAGAAGTCTATAAAACTGCCAATGGCAACTACATACACAGTTCAGCTATGAAAACATAAAGACGTCTATAAGAAGTCTATAAAACTGCCAATGGCAGCTACATACACAGTTCAGTTATGAGAACATAAAGACCATAATAAGAATAAAGTAAATATTTTACTTCTGGTAACTCATGACATTGATAAGGATATCTGCTGTATGAGAGCACTAATTCATGCATTCTGATTAGCTGAAATTTCCGTCCGTTTTATACCAAACAGACGATTTGCTAGCAGCGACTTGTGCTTTTGAAAAAAAAAAATACGTTTATACAAATATGCTATACAACAATAATCTAAAAACGTGTATTTGCTTTTCTGTCTGCATAATATTTTTCTGTTAACTATAAGTGCCTGAACTCACTACACTCGGCCGGGACAGTGAAAGACCTCACCGAATACATTCTCCCAGACATACCTTGCACAAGGCTATTTTAAAGATGTGTGAAATAACCACAATGCAAGTGAGAATTAAGAATTATATGTATAATATTTCCACTACAGATATTACTAATAATACCAATATCTATGATGTCAACAACTAAAATAGCAGTTGTAACTCTGGGATAGAAGAAAGGATAACCTCCTAGAATAGAGATATGGGTTGTTGGATAGGCACTAAAACACACATTATTGCCGATAATAAAACCATTATACAATAATGCACTCCCCTTCTCTTTCTTTTTTCTTTTTTAAATTTTTTTATCTGTTTTCACCTTTTTTCACTTTTTTTTTACTTCTTTTACTAACTTTTTTTAGTTATTCTTTACTCCCCTTCTCAGCCAAATTTGGGGACCGCGTAAGAGCGCTGGCTCTGGGATCGGAAATAGATATGCTTTTTATCTGTAAAATTCAGTCATTCAGTTGCATCTATACCAAACTTGAGGAGTACCTGGCAGCTTCATCCATTCGACCTTCTTCTCTCAGCTTCTTCTCCTGTAGTTTAAGCTTCACCAGTTGTGCTTGTCTCTCCCTTTCACTCAGTGCCGCCCACTGTGCGTCGCCCATCTGTTTAATGAGGGCTTCGGCCATTAGCTTGTCTTTCAGAGCGTCGTATTTCTCTTCCAAAGCTTCCACAAGCTCCTCTTCAGTGGGGCCTGTTGTGCTTGTTCTTTGAGCACCCTTGCGTTTAATGCCCAACAAGCAGGTCGAAATGTTATCGTACCATTTCTCACAGCGAGCCATTACCTGCACGTTTTGTAACTGTTGCAATGTGGTAGGAAGCTGGAGAACGTGAGATAGACTTGTTAACAAAATTGAGTTCAGAGTATAGCTGTTTTGTTTTGAGAGTTTCTTAAAAGTGCTGGTGGTGATGTCAAGGAGCGAAGATGTTCAGGTGATGATGTTGTGGAGGAAAGATGACAGGCTGATGGTCCTGTATTGTAGTGCGAATGAGGACAGATCATGGTGGGATGCTGGCGAGAATGGATGATGATGAGTTGTGGCAAGAAAAAATGATGGTAGGTGGTTGCGAAAACAGATGATGGCAATACGGTGATGGTGAGCAAATATGGTGATGGTGGCTGGTGCTGAGAAGATATGATTGCAGGATGATGAACAAGGATAATGATGGGTGGTGGTGAGGACGCATGATGGCAACATGGTGTTGGTGAGCAAGGATGGTGATGATGGGTGGTGCTGAGAAGATATGATTGCAGGATGGTGAACAAGGATAATGATGGGTGGTGGTGAGGACGGATGATGGCAACATGGTGTTGGTGAGCAAGGATGGTGATAATGGGTGGCGGAGAGGACAGACTATAGCTGGATACTACATACATGCATACAAACATATTTAACCTTTATTTCAACACGGTAAAATCATCATTTATAAAATGGTATTTACAATAGTAGATTTAAAAGAATGATTTAACAGTAACACCTAACTTTTCTATACGATTGCCGTGTGGGAAACTAATCAAAACAACTGGTTTATTTTCCTTTTAAATTGTGTGAGTGACGCTCTTAATCTAACATGCATTGGTAATTCATTCAATATTTGGCGCAACTGTAGGAATAATAAACTAATCTGGGCGATTAGGGCGAGAGAGTGAAACGTAACATTGGGAGCAGTTTCGACGATTACAATTAGTTGTAATTTTTCTTTAAAATGAAAATAATGTCAAGGTTGGCTTGCAATATTCTTTTAAAACACAGCTAAAAAACCTTTGTTAGGGGATTATTGTTCTGGAACAGGACGTATATTTTGCACATCCGGGTATGCCCGCAAAATAAATCCGGGAGAAACAGACCTTTCAATTACCAATCAGAGAGCAGTACTATCGTGGGTATATAATAACAAGTGGAAAAATAATTCGGGCAAACAAAATTACTTATTTAACGTCACTGGCTACTTCTTATATTAAAAAAGTGCAAAGTTTGAACATTGTAAATCCAAGCGGTCACTACCTTGTGAGCAATGTCTGCAAGTAGAAACTCGGCCTCTTGGTCTTGGAACATTTGGAGCTGAGCCAATAGTTTCACAGCGGCCTCGTCTCCCGAAGCTTTTGCCCCATCGTCATTTTCAGCGATATTAAGTTCTGATTGCAACAGCTCCAACTTGATAGCTGTGGCTTCCTTGAGTAATCTCTCTTGTTCGTCAGCAGTCTCGCCCATTTCTTCCGAACCCGACTCTCGCCATGCCTTGCGCAACTCCTGACGAAGACAGTTAGTTGATATTTAAACACGTAGACAATTTTGGTTAAGGGATGTCCGCCGCTGGATTGGGAAGTGGAGTTGAGAATGACCGAGGTTTCTTGGGGTAAGTGAAAGTTTTGGTAAAAATAATTAAGTGCTACTGCTTAGGCAGACGAAAATCTGGGATTCATATTTGAAACCCATTCGAAAAGTGAAAACTACACCAAGGTGTAAAACGAATGTTAATTCATATTCTTTTTCCCTGAGTATTCCGATAGGTGAATCAGAATATTGAGCATCCTTAACCCCATTCAGACCTGGGGGAACCTTTGACGCCCCCTTAGTTTTTGATCGTTTATTACTCCTAAAAAATTGCGTCTATAATACCCGTACTTGATGACTTTCCCTCAAATTTATCTAGCAACAATTTGTTGTTGTCACTTTTTTATTTGTTAATTACGCTATTGTCATGGTAACCGTATTCTGGAGCACTTTTTCGTCCATTTTGACCTAATACAGTTTATTTTGCATTTTACATCGTATTATATTTCAATATTGTAGAAATCGCTTTCTAAAGTTAATGAAGTTATTTCTCATAATTACTTTTTGCAACAATTTGACCATATCGAAAACTTCCGGATGGCGGCCATGGGAATCAAAGATGGCCACTTTGTGACGTCATGTGACGTCAAAGCTGGTGTATTAAATTAGCAAAGAATTTGTCTTGTGATACTAAATTAACGGTGTAGGACTCGTATCCATATCATTTAAGATAAAATTTCCATATTTCTCCTAATAGCTGAAACGTACGAGGGGGAGGGGAAAGGGAGGGGGGACTGTTCCCTAGTACCAGGACGACCAAAAGCGCCCAGTCTCAAAAAACGTAATCTTGCTACTTTTTGATACGTCTCGCAAATCAGCTAGCATAAACACTTGCGCAAAGACGCAAAGAACTATCCCAGCGCCATTTCAAGAACATAATCAAACCAGACCACAAACTGCACTCCCTTTTACCCACTAAACGGAACAATAATCTTAGAAATTCCAACAATTTTGGCCTTTTTCACTGCCGCACATGCCGCTTTAAGAACAGTCTGATCCCCCAGTGTATCTCCCTTTTTAACAACACCTAGTTAGTTCCAATCCATTTTACCCTAGCTTTTTCACCTCTTGTAAATAATTAGATTATATAACTATTAAAGATATTGTAATTTATAACCGAGCAACTCAGCTCTTAGCTGCCAGTCGGATTTAGTGACATAAAGTTATTATTATTATTAACTGAGAGAATATCGCGAAAACTGTCAACCTATATATCAAAACATCGACAGTTCCTGAAGGTACCTTCAGCTCAAAGAGTCTGTCCTGCTGTTTTTCTTTGCCGAGTAATCGGATCTGTTCTCTGATGTCACTGTTCTGTCCCTCCTGTAACATGACTTCGAAGAATTCGCGTTCACATGCATGTTTCCTCTCCATCTCTTTCACGACAGCTTCCTAAAACATCATAAAATAGTAGGAAAATACAACAATAAGAGATCGCTTTAGTGCAGAGCTTTGATTGAAGAAAGCCAGAATACAGTAATCGATTCCAAATTAAAAATATATTATAAAATGCAATATAATGCATTATATTATAGATTTGATAAAAAGCTCGCTCTGATTGGTCCAAAAGCGTGCTCCCTCACAGCTCAGATCATAGTTGAAGTTAGCATGACAACTATTACTTTTTGTCGATTTCTTGAGGAAAACGAAAATAGTGTCCCAGTGCAACATGACCGATTTTCTTTTACATTTCGCCTTGGAAAAATGAAGAAGACTTTGAATGCACTATTCCCCGTTAAGTTGCGTTCTACCTACACTTTTTTTCGTGCTCTCGTCACTTCCTGCGTGTTTTATGACTTTTTGGAACGCGGAAAAAAGCTGTTCTATTTTTCCAAATACAATACAATACGATACGATACGATACGATACGATACGATACGATACGATACGATACAATACAATACAATGCAGTGCGATACAATACAATACAATACAATACAACACAATGTTATCCAACGCATGTAATACTTTAAACACTTAGTGACTGACCCCGAGGGAAACCATTAGTTTTATTCGCCCAAAACTCTCAATGCAGAATCGAGGGCGAACAGAGCTCCCCTTTTTCAATAAGCCAGTCTTTGAGGCCCAGTTCACGCTTATAAAATAAAATAAGGACATGGTAGGGTAAAGGGAGTTGTTATATATAAGAGAGAGAAATGAACCAACAGATCCTCCAGCTTCTTCGTAAAAAGGTCTTTGTCAACTTCTCTTTACGTTTTTCTTGGAAAACGCATAGTTGCCAGATGTTCAATGAAAGTTAATACAGTTCCTGTTTATAAACAGCTTTGCATTTTCGGTTTGCAAATCATGCCTTCTGAGATAGCTGAGTGTCCTGGAAAACCGTCTGGTAGCCTACGGCGTCCTAATAAAATGCCTGCAATCTGTAGCGAAGAGAATCGCATTACCACCTGCACAGCCAATAAAATCGTGCTTAAAAGTGAACCATGCATTCATCACGTGCGCAAGCCAGCCACAAGTACTTGTTATGCGCATTGACAGAGAGGCATTTGATGCGAAGAATGCCTCGCTGAGATTAGCAGATGAGATATTACCTGCAGTTGAGCCACGTCTGTAGTGTCTTCTACCTCCACAGGTTTGTCATCCTTCTCCTTCTCTTTCAAACTGTCCTTAGCTTTATCCAGGTCAGACTGCTGTCTCTGGCGTCGGGCAGCGAGACGTTCTCGCGCCAGTCTCTCTTGTCGCTCACGGTCTTGTTTTTGGCTGCGCAATTAAAAATATGAAATACAAATAAAGCTTTTTCCCAATAATTTTGATCGGAATGGAACCTCTAAAGCTGCTAAAGGAAATCGAGCCAAAGTAGCCATAACAACGATCGATGAATATATGAAAATATCGTGATCCCAAGAAGCTTCTTATTTGTGCATAAAAGTTCCTGTCATTAAAATTATTATTATTATATTTTTATTATTATATTGTATTATTATTAATATAGTGAGTAATATGAATAGTTCTCTTAATACAAATAATATGATAGATGTGTTTATAAGAGGATATCACCAATAACAGTACTGCAACCATGGTCAATAGTGTTGGGACAACTCCCCTTCCCCGCATCAATGTTG
>JANSTR010025122.1:0-13607 GCA_025434805.1 Antipathozoanthus remengesaui | reverse complement strand
AAAAATTCTTCCATGGCCCTCGGGGCCAAAAACAATTCCTGCAGCAATAGGTTCTATATTTCCATAAGTTCTACATGGCAAAATACATTCTTGCAAGCCAAAGTTCCTGCTGACCTGAAAAAGCCCCCCCCCCCCTCAAAAGTTAAATGGTCGGCCCCTAAAGGCATTGTACTAGAATTGCTCACTTCCTACCTCACTGATCGCTCCCAGTATATTGTTCTTGGTTATCATGCTCCTTTATATCTCTTCAGCTACAATATGGAGTTCTTCAAGCCGCTCCATTCTTGGAACCATACGCGGTTCGCTTTCTACACGAGTCTTCTTCCTGATATTGTCTACTATGTATGCTGCATGTTCTTTACCGACAATGTCCAGATTATCAGTATCAATCCAGCTGAACACTGAACTGTTTGCACTGGCAGGATTCAAATCAGGTATGTATTGGCACTGAAGCTGTTCTCACTTGGAAATCAACAACCATGGGAAGTGGGGCAATTGTTGAACTGGCGTGTTTAGTGGAAGGTGCGAAATATACCCTATTCATATTAAGCCTCTGTGGCCTATAAACAAGTGTAGGCTAAAGTACAATAAATGTATCAGAACTTGGAGGTTGACTTGGACTTCGAGTTATTGTCAATGGGCAGTGCGTCTATCATGTCCTTTCCTGTCTCGGCCACGACCAGGTTTTCAATCTCATTCTGGAGATTAATTGTCTCGCGATGATAACCGCAGAAAACCGTAGTGCAGGTGCAGTGGTTCATTCAGGCAGATATGTCATCAATTTTTAACTTCATGTCTCGCTTCCAGTCTCTTGCTGCACTCCCTCAGCATAACCTGCAGGTGGGAAATTGTTTGCAGTCCCTCATTCGTTGAAAACTGCCTCAGGGGAGGAGTGGGCGGGGAGGGGAAGTCTCCATTGGCCTCAGAGCATAGAGCACGAACTGCATGCCTGACAGCGAGAATTTGTTGAGATATGTTTGTAAACAACATTGAATTATAAGATGCATCCAGCATTGTCTGGCGTTATCTTGCTGACTGTGGGTTCCGTCTGTGGATATAGCAAAGAGACCTGTAGTATTCGCAACACGAACTTCATCAAAGAAACCGCACTGAATTATTTTCCAGGATTCTTCGAGCAGTTTAAATGTTTTTGCTTCTGTATGTAGAATAGGAAGACGTGCACGCTCGTTTCCTTTTAGTTATTAATGTACCAAAACTATTTTGTCTGCGGTAACAAGGCCTAACGAAAACAATATTTTATCAACAGGAAAATCGGTTTTATAACTCGAGGATAATTACTTGTAGACCGACAAAGGAGTTGATATTTCGTGGCTATGTCACAATGTCACAATCGCACGACGCGATCTTTTTGCCTTCATTAGAAACTTTTAAGATATAAAATCGCAAAAGAAACAAAACGAATAGCGAAACATGGTCGGAAAAGATGTTTTAAAAAAAACAATCATTGAACTAAATTAGTTGCAACGCTCTTTCAGCATAGTGTAACTTAGAATGCATGAGAAGTTGAGTATGAACGAACAAGTTTCTAAGAAAACTAATTAATCATCACGTTCTTGGTAATTTCCCTTTTTTGGAGACAAATGCAGAGTTATAAAGAAAACTCTTTACACTGTTTACTTAGATTTCGATGAAAACGTAAACAAATCTTGACATTTTTATGACTGTTTGGCAGCATGTTTCAGTGAAAACCCAAAATATTTAACTAAATAAATAGCAGTCCACCTTAAAATCGGCCGGTCAAGAACATATCATGAAGTCAGACTTGGTATATGAATATCAGTTAGCTAATCGAATCTGCTTCGTTCCTGAGATGCTAGCTTAATTCAAAGCATTGTTTCTCATTTTTAATCCATCTTGGCGGTAAATAGACATTATAAATAATTGTCATGTACTTTCACACGACTATAGATGAAGCCTCTCTGGCTTGTGTATAGCCAACTATCGCATGATCGGCGACTGAGTGTTTCATTCAGGTACATCAATTTCAACATGTGGAAACGAAAATAATCATGTGTTTATGTTGTTAATACGGCAACTGTGTGCTGAGTATTCCACTATATTGTATGTATCTGTTTCTGTGAGTTCGTGGCTGAATGCCATACGCGAGTAGGAAAGTAAGCGCATGCAGATTTTTCGTTTGATTCGGTTAGTCTTTACCCGCAGGCATATAGATCACGATTGATTTTTATTTCATCATCTTTTAGTGTACGTTTGTGGTTGATTTGATGGACACGCTGTACGAAAGTACACTTTAAAATTGCCTCCGGCACTAACTAAAAAATCACGTTTCCCTACGCAATGATATATTTTGTAAAAAACGAGCCAGGTTACTGAAATTCTCCAGACATATCCAGAGACTTCAAATTTCAATTCTTCTGACTTGTGTTTGATGTATCTTAGCAACGACTTAATAGATTTTGGACTTTGTAAATATGACTAATGTGAACCTGACCGCTCAACAAGACAAAATTGAGAGCATCGGGGATTATATGGGAAACAATAGCAAAGGAAGCCGTGTGGTTTTAGAACTTATTAGATGTATATGACTTTCAAAATATTGTAATATATAATTTCTTTTTCGAAAATTTCGTTTTTCTCTGCTTGAAAAAGAAATAAATAGACATTAAGGGCTGCCCGAGTTTGAAATCAATTATTTAGCACGAAAAGCGGTGTTTTAATTAAACCACGACTAGTTCTCAAATGTTGAATTATTCAAACCTTAATGTGAGGATTTGCGTCGCTTCTCGGTTCAACTAGTCTTTCCCTTCAGAGATCTTTATCCCTTTCTTAACGTGTCCTATGACATGTTCAGTTGAAGCATCTGTATTTTCAAAAGTTGAATCTTTTCGCCGCCCAAGTTAATAGTGGGGAAAGGAAATGATTACAGTTACAGGCAGAACTAGTTTAGCAAATCAATTTCTTTTCAGCATGAATTCTTAGTTTGTTAGAAAACAGTTAAACATTTATGTTCACTGGTCATTGTCACCCAGAGATCTCCCATCGTCTTCCATCGTCAGAAGTGAGCTTCAAACTAGGTGCTCTCGGAGCATTCATCAAAGACCTCAAGAACCACGGCAACTCTAAATAGTCTTTTAGTTGAGAACACAACGAAACAAATGACACAGTATTCCAAGCAAGTTTTTGTGAATATGTAAAAGCATCATCAGTTGAGGATTTTCGTAAAAAGCGTAGGCCGAATTAGATTGACTGTTTGGTTCCGAAACCCCTCAGCTTGACATTTCTGTAAAGAACCAATAAAGACATTTTAATTCTGCTTTTGAAACTGATCTGATTTTCTATCTCACGTAGGTTTTCTAATGTATTTAGAAACAGACCAAAACTGGAAAAGAAAACCCGCTTCCTGGTTGCTATTTTTCGAGTATTTTCCGGATTCTGAATAATGACATCAATTGGCGCTAAAGTTAAAAGGCGTGTTCTGATTGGCAAGTTTGCTCAGCTACCCCACAATGCCTCTGGAATTATTTATTGTTGGCGGCCATTTTGGATCAAATCGGGCAAATAATGAATTCCTGAATTTATGAGAACTTGGAGATATTTCAGAGCAGTGTACTTGAAAGGGTCACCTTCTCTCAGCTGACAATGAATTACTCTATTTAGCAGAGTGCATTTGGTTAGATCGGTATGGATTACATCGATAAACATAAAAATATTATAGCCTGAATATTACGGGCAGTTTTGTCTCGCGTTTTTGGATACTTCTGTGCACCTCCGCAAGTTTTGTGATACGGCTTGAAGATCTTAATCGAAATGAATGAGCAGGTTGTTGGTGATCGGCGATTGTAAGGGAGAAGTACCAATATGTCTGAG
Source organism: Antipathozoanthus remengesaui (assembly GCA_025434805.1). NCBI lineage: Eukaryota > Metazoa > Cnidaria > Anthozoa > Zoantharia > Parazoanthidae > Antipathozoanthus > Antipathozoanthus remengesaui. The sequence continues at coordinate 9,758 of JANSTR010025122.1, read as the reverse complement.
ATATATTTCTAGCCACAGTAGCCTCTATTAAGGCCTTTTACGATGACAAACCTGGGAGACGACACTTCTGTAGCCGTCGCGCTGAGGTAAGCGATCGTTCGTCTTGCAAGTCTTGGAAAACAACAATCGTTTCATCTGCTTCTCTGCCGTGTTGTAGACTCGGTAAATATTGTTCACGACCTGCTAGTAACCTCGTGTCAACGTTATTTTTTTACAGGATACGGCCCCAAAGCGCTGCGGAAAGAATCGAAATGTGTCGAATATGTACCACTGTTACCCCGGGTCACCCACAAGTTGTTTTGGGCAAGGATAAAGCTTTCACATTTGACTACGTGTTCGACAGAGAAACGAAACAACCACAGATTTATGAGAGCTGTATACAGGAGCTGGTTGAAGGGTGAGTTCTTAGACATTGTGTTTATGTTTACATTTAATTTTAAACTGAAATATGTGTCGTGAGTTAGGCCGATCGCCATTTTAATTCTAACTCCGGCTGTGCTACTCTGATTTCAGTTCTCTATCACATTTATTACTCGCAGGTGTCTCGAGGGATATAATGCGACCGTACTTGCATATGGACAGGTAAATAGCTTGAAGAAAATATATATTTTGAACGTCGTTGGAGTATTCTGTTAGTTTATAGGGCGATGAAATGTACAAGGAAAACTTTGTATTGGCTTTTTCAGAGTTGTTCTGTAACAACGCCGTGCTAAAAATAGAGACGGTTTTTCTCACAGCGGTAGCAGATTGCAGATAAAGCGATTGGAGAGTGTGGTTTGATCGATCGTTAGATATGAAATATTTCTGAACAGTTTGTAAGGAATCGCACGAGTTTATGTTGATTGAGCGCTTCAAAATTAGGGTAGTTGTCAAAATATCTGCACATGAATTGCATATCTGGTAGATAAGCCAAATTCACCAGCGATTGTTGGCATGTGTTTGTTTCGAAATCTACAGGCAATTATATTTTGTTGAGACTTTGTTGTAGTATTTTGACAGAATGAAATATGCGAACATCGATGCTGTTGTGGACAGTTTGTATTTTTAGTTATTGTGTTGACAGAACTTTTAGAATCTTGCAAATCGTCGAGTGAGTATATGGTTTTGCTGGAATGTAGGATTTTAGAATGTTGGCACAGCAGGTTTATATATTGGTTTGATAAATATTAAACTGAAATCTAAAGAGCTAGTTTCCGGTCTTAGATGTATGAACTCCAAGCTGATTAGAGTTTTTATTTTGTTCCTCATTATGACACTGTGCATCATCGAAATTAAAGAATATAGTACAAGCAAGCTGGATTAGTGCATACAGTAATCAAAACATGAATTATTATTTATTTGTACAAGCTCTTTTCTCGCAAAACCTCTGTATATACCAAACAAGGCTAACATTATTTCTCTGCCTTTACAACAAAAAAACATTTCAATTTTTAAAGATAATATTTTACCTCGTCACCAGGTATTTTGCAATTACTAAAGAATAGTATTTCTAATTATTTATTTCTTCGGTGCACTGTTTTGATTATGTTTTGTATAATTCAAGGATTCAAATTTTATAAATATTTAAAAAAAAATGGAAGTCATGTAATATTTTGGGGTCCTCAACAATGTTTTTATATGTATCTAAGACCTACCAGTACACATTTTGCTCCTAATCCAAAATGAATTATTGAAGAAGTTATCAGCTAAACTGTGCACCTTGTCAGCAGCAGTGTGTGAACGGCACTTGGACCCATGCTAAGAGGCAATTCTTGAAGGTAGATACAAGGTGGTGCATGGTTACCTTGGATGGTGTGTTTTCATAGGCAAGGCACACTGACACTGTTTCAACTATTGATCTCATGCTGGTATATACAAAGTGGACTAAAGAAAAAAGGCTGCTCATTCATGGACAGTAGTACTTAGGAATTTGTTGATGATTATGCTATTTAAGAACTTATACTCCTTGCAGTCTGAAAGCCATTCTTATTTTGATTAATAATCATCTACAGTTTCCCTTTCTGCTGTTACTGTTTTGAAGTGGTTAGGTTTTGTATTAAAGGATTTATTTAGAAATCTTCCATTTACGTTGAGCTTTTACACAAGTTTTGTAGATACTACAGAGAGTGAGTGAGTACAAGAACTGTGCCAAATTTATCTTCTTCGCACAGATTATTATTTAACAACTATTGTTGCACTTAGATTTTATCGCACTCTGTTTTCTAGACATTCTTTGGTTATGATTATTTGTTAAGATGTTCCTTATGACACTCTTTTATGTAATAAACAGCGAGACCCAGTTAGTAAACCATAACATATTTCAAGAAATGAGTTTCTGCAATATTTATTAGAGCATAGCATTGCACATAAAATTTTGGCTTTTGCTGTAGAAAACAAAGTGATTAGACTAGTATATTCTGATTTGTCACTTCTTAATCATTAAGGAAAAAGTGATATAAACTTTTAATAACTTGCATTTTGGCAGCTGGCCTGTTGGCTTTGATTAAGTAGCTTTGGAGTTTTGGAAATTAATGTAGTCATAATGGAAACTTGTTTTGCATATGAACATTAATAAGCTTGATGAAGAATTGAACTTGAATTAGGCCTGGTAGAAATTATAATTATTATTTTATTCGTAACTGTAACAAAAATTATAGCTTAAGTCTCTGTGATGTATAAATTATGTCAAATTATAATTCTAGCTCCTTATGTTTTATTGATAGTATCCATTGCATTATAATGTAGTTTGTCATTGGTTCTTTTCTAGTGAAAGGTACATTTTCAGCTTTTACTTTCTGAGGGTTCTGAATTTAAGAGATAACTAGTGAGAGTCAAGTTACTAACTATTTATTAACCAAGAGCGAGGAAATATTATCAAACTGAGACGATGTTGTACCAACCAATGGCCCAACCAATAGCAAGGTCAATACCTCAAGGGAATGTTTTGTATCACCCATAAAGAGTGAACATAATCTGAGGCTGATAAGTTTTTATACTGCCGGTATGTTTTTTTTCTTCTGAAAACGACAATAATACTGACGTGTGCATTTCAAGTAATTGAAATTCATTAGAAAATGTAAAGATATTATGTGCACTCCGATTGGTTCTTGAGTGCTCTTTATTTCCATTATGGATTTATTGATAACTGGATGTGCGAAATAGAATTACCACCCATGCAGTATTATTTTTGTTTTCAGAAAAGGCCATACATGTATACGATACTTACCAACCTCAAACATTTGATCTTTAAATGAAATAATTATATATAATGCTGATTACATGTCATGGAAATGAAACCATTGAGAAATTTGATTATGCAACATATACATTTAGGGAATTCATTTCAGTGGTTTGTTCATTTATTTGTAAATTATTAATGTAGCATACCGTATTTATTCGAATAAGCACCCAGAGTGCTTAATATATAATTTTTTGTTTGTTTTTAGGGGCACTTATTCGAGATGGGCACTTATTCAAGGGAGGGCGCTTATTAAATGTTCACCATTTTAGTCACAAAGACATTCGAATCTTGAGCAAATTTATTGGTATCTTTCACTAAACAACAAAGTGCAACATGACGATACTGTCCAATAAAACATTATGAAGTTTGAGAAGGAGATTTTGAGAACGAAAGTTCTTTGTGGCCATATGGACATTGAGGAAAAAGCTCTGAGAAAAATTCCAGTTTTCTCTTGAACTGCAAACACATTAGTCGATATCTAAGCCAGTTATCACTGCGGTTCTAATAAAATGCGATTTCATAGCGATTTTAGTACTTTTGTTTGAGGAGGGCGCTTATTCAAGGGGGGCACTTATTTAATTTTTGATTGTTTTAGGGGGTGCTCATTTGAGAGAGGGCACCAATTCAAATAAATACGGTAGTTGTTAATTAATGAAGTGGGCTTAGATTCTGCAGGGGTTGTGGTTTGTGCATCTGGACCTTTTGTTATCTTTTTCCTTTGTCTTCTTCTTTTTTAACAAGTGTTTAAAAGTCTTGAATATACCATTGAAATGAATGTTTGTCATCATCAATTGAGTTTCCTCACACTGTACAATTATTGTTAATTTCAGACTGGTTCAGGAAAAACATACACAATGGGGACTGGGTTTGATGTCACTGTTGGCACAGAAGAAGAGGGGATGTTACCGAGAGCTGTGGCTCATCTGTTTACAGGAATTGAGAAAAGAAAACTTGAAGCAAAGCAAAGAAATGAGCCTCAACCTGACTTCAAAATAACTGTACAGTTTATGGAGGTAACCATTTTCTTCATAATTGTAAATATTACAATTCACTGTTTTTCTTAACCCTACTGACTTTTCAATTTAGTAATTAAAAATTTATCAAACTTTATAAAAATTGTTAACTTCTGAATTTCATAAAATGATTAACATTTTGAGAATCTACTCTGTGAGACAAACAAAATGAATGGTCACCTTATATAGTGTTTTGTCATCTGGTTCAAAAGTTGGGACATTCTTGGTTTATTTGAAATCAGGGTTTGGTGAGGAAAGGGTTAAGGCTTAGTACAGAAGGTACATCAACTGGGAAAGGAGTTACAACAGTAACACTTTTCTTATCCCCAGCTAAATTTCAGACTGGTTTACAGCTGGGGAAAGGAGGTACAATCAGTATGGGAAGAAATAACAATTTGCCCATGTACCGGCCTTAAGAAAAATACTATGATTGCTTAAATTTGCTTCTATCTATATCAGTGTTAAACCCTGACTATTCAACAATTTGAGAAGCCTTAATAATTTCAGATGACAAGTGTAATGAATTTTTTTTGATTGGTACAAGTTGAATCATTCTAGTACAAAATGTACTTTATGTAAAATATTAAAATATTTTTATTTTTATACTTGTCAATAAACAGAAATATTTATCTCTGTGCACAATTTATTTATTGTTGTTTCTATTTGCCACATACCTGGAAAATGTCAAATTTTACATGGTAATGGGAGTGATCTCAAGTGAAGCTTACTACATGCAATTTAAATAATGTTTTGTTTTTCGAAAGCATCATAGAATAATTAGATCAGTCAGTGTTATCCCTAGCTTGAAACCAATTAATGTTTATTTATTAATTACAGTGTTGCTTTATGGATTTTAATTTTTTGAATAGATCAACTCAAGTTGGTTTTCAGAAAAAAGTGAAATTCTGTAAATATATTTTTATATTTAAATATAATAAAACTTAACTTTCAATGCTTGTTTGCTCTGTCAGATGCTTTGTACACTGTGCACCCCAAGGTACTTTTAAAAATACCAATCTAAATTGGCAAAATTTGTAGTTAATGTTATTTTTATTTTTTCTGTGTTGCGTGAATGACTAGAAGTGACTAAAATGGTGAAAATTTAATAAGTGCCCTCCTTCAAATAAGCACCTCCATGAAAAGACCAAAAATACTCTTGCCTGGCACTTATTCAAAAAAATATGGTATATATAGATTTGGGGAGAAAACATAACATAGTTTTGCAAACCTGTAGTAGCTGAGAAATGGGTGAGCATGTCCAGGTTTTTTGTATTAAGAAAAGAAAACAAATATTTAAAAAAAATTTAAAAAAAAGAGAGAAACAATTTTAGTTTGTGTATATGCGCATGAACTTTGTGACAGCTTTAATGATTTGATGTACCACATTTATTTTAATTTGATATATCAAAATCTCATAAAAAAGTGCCACCCCAATTGAAGTGACATCCAACTGAATAATTTCTGTTTTAATTCATGTATGAGTGCTGCAGAGAAAAAAATTACTAGTGCTTAGATTTTAGAATACATTTCCGACTGTTTGGATGTTGCATTTCATGACTAATTAATTAAATTAAAGTCTTATCATTTAGTAAGAAACAGTTTGTTTGATCTGCAGCATGTCTCATTATTGCCAAGTTTGCTGAATTTTGTTAAAATTGCAATTAAACAAGTAATAGGATAAGCGATGCATAATCATCAAGCAAAAAACTTGAACATCTTACTCGGTCGCCAGAATGTCTCACCAGTTTGGAAGCATGCCAGGTAATTAATGTAATCCTGTGATCTAAAAAGTTCACTTGTGGCAGGAATTGCAGATATAAATAAATAACTTTTAGAAACAAGAATTTATATATATAATAATTTTCATTACATATAATCTGTGCAGCAGACTCTTATCTGTTCGGTTTCATGTCTTGTGTACCACAAAAACAAAACAAGAAGTAATTATAATACGAAATTTGACCCCATGGTTTGTTTGCACATTTATCATGTCACATACACTCTATGAAACTCGGAAAATAAAACCATGTGTACTTAAAAACAGTACTGGCACTTGGATAAATTGTAACAATTATCCTCCTAGTGCCATTGTACACGCTGCGCTTGTGAATTCATCAACTGAAATTAAATTGTGTGAAAATGATTCTAATTATTTATATATACCCACCTATTTACTCACAGGCACCACTCCAAGAAATGTTTTTGGTTTATGTATTGTTATTTAGGTGTCACCTTGATAAATAATATGGTAATAATAGTTTGGTTCCTAAATTAGAGTACATGCAATACTCTGCCATGCAGTTCTTGGTTATTTAAGTTCATATTTTTTAAGTACAGCACTCAATATGTTTGTGAAATATAGAAAAAGCTAACCAAAGCAAAAGCTGCCATGTGTGATTGTGCTATAAATATGGATATTCTCCAAATGAATGTGTTTGAGTGCACACATGGAAACATTTTTGTCAAGCCAGCTTCTTCAAACTGGTGCAGTTCTTCACAGTATATTGCATCTCTGCAATAATATTCATGAATTGGTTATTTTTTTAAAAAAAAAATAATGTACTGGCCTATCTACTTTGGCCAGCCAACCATCTTTTTAAGTAAATTTTACTAATTAATCCATTATAAAAATAACCAGTTTTTGACCCCTCTTAACTTGACCTTAGATGACTGTGAGATTACTTGATCATTCAGGACATCTCTGACAATCATTTTGAGTGTCCATTCTGGGATTGCATAAAATTATTTAGAATTTTCCTTGAATTTTCCTCAAAACTGTGATAGCTCCATGGTGAAATTCACCGTTTGCTGGCCCTTAACTGTTATCAAAGCCATAATAATTATTTTTTGCTTTGCAAGTGGTGTCTGATCTAATCTGAGATCTTTGGTTTTCAAATATATTGTGAATTTGAACAACCCTATAATCATGTAATATTATAGTGTATCTACAGTTGTTGATCAGATGAAAAGTTTGTTGTCTCAGAAATGTGCAAAGTTGGACAGTGAAAGAATATAAAAATCTGTTATATTTATTCCAATTAAATGTTCTGTTTGTCAAATATTGCAGTTGTACAATGAGGATCTTATAGATCTGTTTGATCTGGATAACAGGGTAAGTGTATGCAATAATTATAATTGATATATATTTTAATTACTCTATACTCTAAATAAGACATCCTGTTTCATCACCTCAGCTCATCCAAAACATGATTGCATTCACACCCTGTATATACAAGTTTACACATAATTCACAAGTAATTATTTAAAAAAAATGAATTACTATATAAAATTGTTACATTCTATCTAATCAGAATGTGCTGTCATATCTTTATCATTTTCAAAACAACAACAACAACAACAAAAATCTTTATTTCTACTAACACACAATTACAGTAATTATCAAAATTAATGGTCTGACTGACAGGTTTGAGTAGTCCGCTACTGAGATAACCATGGGACTAAATGAGCTAAGTAGTGGACTCAGAAAAATATAAATTATAAGAATGTAAATGAGTACATGTAGATCAGATGGCGAGATACAGAGTATTAGAATCAAATTATTTTTAATTAATATCATTTTTATGTAAGATGTTTACAAACACGTACTAGTACTAGAAAATACAGAAACATATTAATAATAAACAGAAAGCATAATTAATAATAAAAGTACATCAAAAGTTACTATTATAGGTGAGTGAGAATAAAAAGAACATTAATAGGAATTTAGATATCAATCAGATAAAAGACATGAAATTAATGCTTTAGAATTAAATTTTCTTTAGGCTAAATATGATTGCCAAACTTTCTAAAAGTACGAGAACTACAACTAACTTGAAAGGTTTATTTTCAGTTTTATCTGGGCTGTCGTACATGTAACCATCCAATATTAATAAACTTGCAAATTTTGAAATCAGTGAGAGAAGCAAATAATATATTATATTGGAAACTGGTAAATTGTAGCCAGTGTTGGATTTTTGCATTCAATTACTTTTGATTAGATTTTGATTTGTCAATCTTTGATCCTTTTAGTAAAAGATACAACCTAAAATTTCTTCCAAATACAAATTATTGTGTGTTTATAGGGCCACAGTTGCAGTGTTGTTTGTTGTTGTACAATACAGCTTTCTTTAGAGAAAATTTCCACACACCTGGTGTTCACTTGCTTCATGAGGTCCAAACACAAAATACATTGCTGCAATGTCTTGTGAGGCTATACCATAAAGAGCTCTCTATTAAGCCGCCATCTCTAATAATCCCCCCCCCCATCATCCCCTCTGTATAATCGTAGCAAGGACTTAGCATAACGTATGACAGCCTTGAATGTTCTTCGTATGAACAGTTTCAGCCTCACACTCTTGCCTAGTGGTCTAAATATAGTGCTAAGTAAAACATAGACTTGTATTTGAATGAGTGCCTGCTAAGTGTTTCAGATTTAAATGTTACTACTATATATACTATATATGAAATTGATTAGAGGTGAGTGAGATTTCAGAAGCCTGGTATTTTGACTCTAGAGTTTTTAATAAACCCCCCCTTTCTAATATGGTAGGCCCCCTTCGCTAATACCTCCTCACCCCTCTACGAGTCCCAGATTTAAATAAGCCCCCTGGGGGACTAATATCTAGAGCTTTTACTGTATGTACCGTTCCCCCATAAGTATTCAAGCTGACCATGTAACTATCTATGTTATCAGGGAAAGAAAGGTAATGTTAAAATCCATGAAGACTCCAATGGAATCATCTACACAGTTGGTGTAACCATGAAACCAGTCTGCTCTAATCAAGATGTAAGTATTTCATTATGTTCTGCATTCATAAATTGAAATCATGAAAATACAGAATTTACAAATTTAATTTTAAGAATAAAAATCCTAGCCTCCAATGCAGCCGCCTTGTTTCCTTCTCGCGCGGAGGCCCTCGGAAAACGAACGTCTGCAAACTTTCGGGAGATATTACGTCATCATGCCCACCACATAAACTTTTTGATCGAATCAAAGCAACATTCCATTAAAAAACAGTAGCCAATAAAAACTCCACTTAGAAAAGCTCGGTCTAACGTCGCGTGTAACATAAAACAGATCCTGTCACACAATACTTTTCCGATCTTGTTGTGGAGAGACATATCATAGCTTCGGTGATCAGCGAAATTAATACCCCAAAGAAATTTGTCGTTCCTTCAGCGGAAACATATTGTCTTCTTTGTGGAGAGGATGTACCAGTTTCTTTCAGCGGAAACATACTGTCTTCTCTGTGGAGAGGATCTTCCAGCAAACAGCCGTTTGAACGCTTTTGGAAAATCAAACCTCGACATTCATGCAGAAATCCAAGAGCTGGGTTTCGATGTCAGCATCCCAGATTACGGGCCGGTGTTCATATGCAAGAAGTAGTGCAACGGCGAGTTGTGCAAGCACAAGACTCACCGACTGAGGCTTAACGACATAAAACAAATGCTTGGAAATTTTTTCAAAGCTAATAAGAATAAACGAGTCAAGAGAATGATGAAAGAAGAAGAACAACCTCGAGGCC
>JANSTR010025011.1:0-13607 GCA_025434805.1 Antipathozoanthus remengesaui | reverse complement strand
AGTTAAAGCGAGCGCACGAAAGCCATTTCAGTGCTCTGTCAACCGACTGGTGAGCCACAACTTTTGGCGGGAAAGTTTGAGGGCTAGAAAAAAACGGCTGAACTTTTAATAACGTGACTGTACGAGCAACGATAGTAGATAGAGTAAAAGGCAAAATAAAGAGTCCTGCAAATTGTTCTTGTAAAATATTCATGTATTTTACTCTAGTTGCAAACAATTTTGTACAAGCGACTATTTGTCGATTTAATGAGTTTATGTCTTAATTAATGTAACAAATATAGTTCTCGGCCATTCCTCAGCCTCGGGTGTGCTCTTAGCATGTTCTCAAATTTTTAGCCGATTTTCACAAAAATTGTTTTATAAAAAGAAATGCATTAAAAATATTGGCTTTCTTGCTTCACGTTTGCATTTAAATTGTGAAAAGTTACTGTGTTTGCATAACAATGCACACACATTCACTGTACTGTACTCTTTTGCTCGAATTAGGCTGCAGTCAAGCCCTCATTCGGCTGCTTCAGTGCCAAGCTCTTCTGCAGAAAGTTTAAATTATCCAATATTTAGAAATTGCGTGCACTTGCATTGCTCCAACAACTGAAAAAAAATTACTCGAGGAGTGAAATAAGAAAGCAATTCGTTTCTCTTCGTGTCTAGTTTATCTCAGTTTAAAGTGCTATCAATACTGGATAGATCGGCTGCGGTAATCTAGATTTCTGTGGCTCAATTCCTTTTTCTCGGCCATTTTTCACTCTCAAACAAATATATCGTTAAGTACAAGATAAAGCGTTTAATAAATCAGTTATTGAAGACTAATGACTCTCCGTACAGTTATTTACTTCACAGATAAAGAAAGGATTTTGAAAGATGACAGCTTTTCAACATATTTTAAAAATTCCAATTTTCCTAGTCTTTTGTATGACCATGCATACACTTTGTAAAACTGGATTATTTCCATATTAACTGTCAAGAGGATAGATTGTGAAATATTACAGTGTATTTATCAGATTTATAGTGTATACTATTATATTTCCTACAAATTAAAAAAAAACGTATAAAGCCTCCGTGACCTCGGAAAATTCGTCAGGCAGTCCTGATTGATGTGAATGTGATGACAAATTATGATTTATGGCGACAAAGCACATGTCTGCTTAATAGAGATGTTTCAAAACAATTGTAACTGTATATATATATTAACATATTTTAAATTAAATTTTATTTTATGACCAGGAAAGGGTCTCGTGAGTTGGAGCTCCAACCGTATCAGAACATTACCAAGAAGGTAGGTCATATGTCGCTCACTTGATCTTGCCGGTGTCAGTAAAACAACGTTATACTTATAAAAGAAATTAGTTAATAATTCTCGAAAGGAAGTTAGGTTTTTTCTGGTATTTGTAAAAGCAATATCATTAAAGTTTCATAATAAAGAATATGCATATAAATGACAGAAATAAGAGCGCAAGTCTACTTCTGTTGTAATAATGCGAAGACGGAAAATTAGTTTTCGAATTAGAACTGTTCAGAAGTGTGAAACATTTGTGACAGGTAAAGGTGATTGCAGCTGAATTGGCAGACGTGTAGAACTGAATAAAAATAGAAAGCTACATTCAATAAAAACACTGAAAATCTGATTAAAATTATTAGTTTTAGATTTTTACAGTTAGTTTGGCTCACTCGTTTTATACAAGGTATAATTCTTGATTGACATTGTCAAGCTGAGAGATGGAGGGGAGCTGAGGTTCTTTGTGAACTTTCAATAGAATTTACAATATCGAATAATGTGAAGAAAAGGCCAGTTTAACACAACATGCTCTGAGCTCCATTCTCATTTTTGAGGGCACTGCTAATTATATAAAGGTTTGTGTCGAAGTATCATCGAATCTATAGTTTTTTCCTCAAAGACATGGGCAATGCCGCCTTTCAAGTTTATTTATTACAAATATAGTAGATAAATAATTTATTACCAAGGCGCTTCATTTCGATGTTTTGCTGTAATAACTAATATTGCCCTGCGAGGCTGGGATCAAAAGCATGATAATTATCACATACTGAAGAGTGTGCGTTAGTCATTGAATCGGGACTTTTAATTACCATTTTTTTCTGGCTCCGAGGTGCAAAATTTGATTATTGCACTTTTAGTTAAAAAAGTTAGGAGAAGGTTCATTTTGATAGACGTGTTCAGCATAAACACAGCGTCACTCCTTCATGCTTATTACCAGTAAAACCTAAATTTCGCTGTGAAGATATTTTGAATGGCGCGTATTATCATGTAAATGAAACTATCACAAACCCATGAATCATTGGTTTTCTAATTAAAACAGCTATTTCTTGTCATGTGTTCTTCTTTTGTTAATTTGTGGCTATACTCGAACCAAGCGACGTTGTCATAATTAAAATTCACCTTTTCTAAAATTGAAATTTGCAATTTATATTCTCAGCAAACAGACGATCCTCAACCGGAAAGCTCATTATTTACGTTTGGGTCGAGGTGCAGAGAATTGAATGGTGGTCCTGATTTAGAAGAAAACTTTGGTGCTTTTGACCATGGAAAGACGCTGTACGAACTGACAAATGGTACTGTTCATGATAGTGGATATTTAATTAAATGTTCTTATAATCTGTCCAAGTAGGGAGAGATTCACAAAGAACAAGAATCTTCTTCAAGAGAGAATAACTTATCGCTATTTATTGTACCTTGCAAGAAATAAAGGATTTCCTGAAAGCCCGATTGCACAAGGAAAAAAATGACGTCTCTATTAACGAAAGCCGAAGTTTTCGCGTATGCCTTAACTCTATTTCTGATGACTCTTGCAGCTCTAATAATGAATTTTCTAGTGTGTCTAGTAGTGTATCGCAGTAAGGAACTCAGAAGGCATATTTCCAGTGTTTTTATCGTGAACTTGGCAATCTGTGACTTTATGATGGCTTTATTCGCAATGCCGTTTAGCTTCGGAGCAGTGATAGCTGACCGATGGCCATTTGAGAAGTTTATGTGCCAGGCCACAGGATTTTGGAATATGGTCCTAAGTTTGGCAGCCGTGTTAACTTTGGCTTCAATTTCGCTTGATCGATATGTCGCCGTCATCAAACCTTTACAGTACAGAGCAAAGATGACAATTCAATGGGCTTTATTGATGATCTCGTTCGTGTGGTTTCAAGCAACAATATTTTCTTTGGTTCCAATTGGGTTTGGATGGTTCGAATTTAACCCCAACTACTACTTCTGTACTTTTCCATCTTCACCAGGGGCTTTCGAGACGAACTACATGATATTTGCCCTGGCAACTTACGCTGCAAATGTCGGGTTGCCTTTGGCAGTAATGCTATTGACATATTATCGGATTTTTAATGTTGCAAAGCTTCATTCTCGCCGTATCGGTCATGCAGTTATCACAACTGTCAACTTTGCTCCCGCGGTCCGAGGTGCTGCTCTTTCGACTGAAACAAGTCGTCAAAGGGAATTCAAAGCTGCTAGGAAAATCCTGTTTGTTATTGGAGCGTTTGTGTGTTGTATTGCTCCATACACAACGGTAAGATTATTGGAGCTTGGAGTGCAAGATTTCAATACTTCTTACAAGTTAACTATCGCACTGAAATGGATTGCTTTCTTTAAGTCATCGATTGATCCTTTTGTATACGGACTTCTGCAAAGAAGATTCCGCTTTGCTTTATTAGAATTATTTGTCGGACCGCAAAGAGCGCGTTTGGCAAGAAATTCGCTACCTTGTGGCCAAGGACCGATTCGATTGAACGTTCGTGCAAAAAGTCAATCATATCAAAGCGACACTGGAACTGTATTCACATCGGGGACAAAACAATCGTCATTGGAATCATAACCGCGAGACAGTTTCCCGCCATGTAAAGGCTGCTCATTTTATCGGAGCGGAAACCGTACATCTGAATCCACTGAGTATAAAAAGGGCGACATCAACAGATACACAAGCAATTCGTATCATTAAAGTTTTATTTACACTAAATGAAGCATATGCCTGAATTTTTATTCATTTACAATTGCGTAGAAAGAACGATTTCATATTTTTCTACTGAAACATAATTAGACACCGGTTTTCTGCATGTTACAGAAATTATTCTCAAAACTCGTTTTAGTAAAATCAAACTGCTACCGCAGTATACAGGGTTTCGCTCATATAAGTCTGAAAACTGAAAAGAAATGACAAGTTATTTCCATATAAAGTGAAAGTCAAATTAGTTGAAATACTAACGGTCTCTTGCCAGTATGGCTTCGGTTTAAATTGGAGAGCTTTATACTGAGTTTTGTCTTCCGGCTTCTGTTTATAAATACTATTCAGAGAATAGTGAATTCAGTATTTGTCAACCATTTCGACCGAGGTGAAAATCGCAATTCTTTTAACTGAATAAATCTTATTTGCTTTTATTAAAACAAATCATTAACGACGACAATGCAGAGAAAGATATTGGTCTTTATTCCAGTTGCTTTGAAACTGATACTTCATTTACAGAACAATGTTTTCGTTTTCAAACAATTTCAGACGATCAAGATCCGTCAACTTGCAGCCATACATGTATTAGGGACATTAGGGAACTCGCGCGGCTTGTTTAACATTTGGATTGAATTCGTACATCGGAACACAAAACCTTAAGCATCTTATAATACTGCGGAAAAGTCATGTCGACAAAAGAGATCAGAGAGCTGCAGAATGTATATAATATGAAGAATTTCCACCTTCATCTTCGATTTAAATCCGTTATAGTCGTCATACTTGTCAAGTATAAAGTTCAACTTGAAGATATTGGTCCAATTTAATTATAAGAATTCTAGATTTCAAGATACAAGTGGAAAGTTTTGGTATCAGCGAACCCATAATGGCTTCAACCGCAAAATATTCACGTATATAGATTTATTATTTGAAATATTGCGAAGTCATGACAAACTTAATATTCATTTTGAAATTATTCAACTGAGGGGAAGAGTATAATATCAGAATTGGACAACAGTCAACAGACAAAAAAATTCAATAAGTTGCCGTTTTTTGTCGATTATAGTTTTATACCCTCTGCCGCACAAAACGTATCGGTTCAACATTTAATGTTATCGAACTTTCTTTACAGTGACATTTACGATGGCAATCTTGTCCGACCATTGCAACTGCAGAAGCTATGAAGTTGCAGTCATATCATTGACACTAGAGTGTCGCCATTGACATCAAAACTGAGGAGGTCCCCAGCCGCGAAATAATTGAGATTATGTGGCTCGCTATTATTAAACTATTTCGTTATTATTTTAACTATCTTCTCATCGTTTGAAGCAAGCCGAGGGAGCAGTTGTTTTTTCTAATTGTAAGTAAGGTGTACTGAGAAAACGCAACAAAGCAATTCTTAATCAATGAATATCAAATCAGCTTGGCGAGGAGGGGAATTTACTAATTCATGAAGCATTACTTTGGCCTCACCGCAAAACAGCTTCCCTTATTAACTAACCAATAATTTGGAAAGTTTTCATTTTGTGATCTTTCTTGACGATACCCGTCCGAGATGGAATGCTATTTTCATTACAAATCAAGTTGGAATTACAGATATCTAAAGATGATAATAATAATAATCTTAATTTTAAATTCTGCGTGGGCACCCATAATGATCCAGTCAGAAGAATCCTAGCCTTGTCCAGGTGTCATAAATAAAGTGACAATATTAAAAAATGTGTGACCAAAGCAGCTCAAAGCCCCGTCCGTAAACGGAGGTTTTTTCTTCGGATACGGCACGCCGTCCAGCCACAGAAGGCCGTCGTTTGCGGGTTTTCAAACTACGCTCTCCAGAGTGGAGATTCTGCATAGCGTCTTCGTGTGGAAGGGTAGAACCAGAGGTTTTCAAATCAGATGATGCATGATGGATTCCTAGGTTCCTGATCAAATACCCTCAAATACAATTCGAAAACGCTACGTGTAGAAAACATATCCGCTTTCAAAAATACCCGGGTACAACGGACGGGACTGCAATAGAGTAGAAATTGACAACGCATAACTGCATGCTCAATTGAATGTTCCCAACAAAGCCATCGATTTCAAAAATGTGTATCAGTTTCAACTTTTAACGACGTGCGAGAAGAAAAATGACAGCGAACGCCTTCTACAACTTTGATACACTATTTCGATCGTCTTTATATTTGGCTTCAGAATAGACGTAATTAATTTAAGAAATTCAGCAAAATAGAAAGTACACGGCAGCTGAAAATATGAGTTCGTATCATTTCAGGCACGTTTGACAGTCGCAACAAAACGGTCCCTTAATGCCAGTAATATCAAATATGACACGTTAATAATTCTTGGAAAAGTACTAGGACATTTTGAATACATTGGTTGTGATTAGACTAAAGCAATATAACTGATAACTTAGGACGTTTCTGACCACATTCTAAAATTTGGCTCCACTCTACTCAAATTTTGATATTAAATATTTAACGTCGATCAGACAAACTGTTTAATATTTTAAAACTGATCATGATGGGTGTTTGCATTTGTAAGATATGAAGTCAAAATCATCAAATGAAAAGTGGTCCTAACAAAGTTCTAGCTGAAATCAAAATCGAGCCGGCTCTTGATTTCTTCCAGTACCAAAATCCTGTTTTGAAACTTTCTTTAATGAAAATGACACTATGTCTATGACAACACTGTGTTTATTTTTTGGGTTCTAAATATATCACAGTATCATATGGCTTGTCCGCACTTCCTGCAAAATAAATGAAGCTGTTTCCATTTGAACTGCACCAAATGTTAATATTATGAGTGAAAAGGAAAATTTTCCAATATTTTAACTGTTTAACAAATCAGTGAATCAGGATTATAATGCAACTTATACATCCAGATGCATATTCGTAGGCCGGATTTTTGAAAATAACAACATTTGGATATGGTAATTAGAGTCGAGGGAAAAATGATATTTTGAACTATAAATTCATTCCAAAATTGAAAAGTGCATTTGGTTTAAACAAACAGAATTGACATAAAATTCGTTTACTATCCGATTTATTTTTGAAATTGAAAAATGAACAAAATTTCAATTTTCATTTTTTTCTTTCGAGTTTGAAAAATGAAAATGAAACTAAAATGCCAAATTTTATTCTTCGATTTACACTGATGCGAAGAGAGATTTCAACAATAAAAATTTGCTTTTCGGGGTGGGTTGGGTTTTGTGCCAGGATAGATATCAGAGTAGATTTTAATTTTAATATGCAGAAGTAAACTGGAACACAAACCGAATGTTTTCTTGGAGATCATTTCGTCAAGACAGCTTTTTTCATTAAACAGCAACTTTCAAACAGTCTTGCTTGACAGTTTCAATCTCATTATGGCAGCGACTGAAAGTTTAGCTTTAACACGGAGTTTCAACTGTTCATTAATCTTTTTCTTTGCCCAACCGACTTAACATTACAAGAGACGGGGCGATGAGAAACGAAATATTTTATTGGGGCTGCCTAAACTGTATCTTTTAATTAACAAAACCTGAAAAACGACATATACGAAATGATACTTTGAAATCGTTGCATCTTGTTCAAGACATTTATTGAAATTGAAGAACATGCTTAACAATAATCTTTATTTATAGCGGAACTGATTTCCTGACACATAATGGAGAAAAATTGTATATCGTATAATTTTAATTACTTCAAACTAAGCGAAAAACAGTAATATTTTTATAACTGGGAATTTTTTGTATAGTTTACAAGAGTTCAAATCGGCCGCCTTCCCGACAATTGGCTATACGGTTATGTGCGGCCCTGTATTACTGATTGTATGTTAGTCCGAACAATCGATGATTCGTTTATTTGAGCATGAAACTCAAGGAGAAAAAACTTGTAAACATCGTTTTATATTTTGAGCTTCTTAAAAAAGGCAAACATACACGGCTAGATTTACAGGCTGAATTAGACCCTGTTGGGGCCAAATCAGCCGTGTCTGTTTAGCCCTTGGTGGGGTCGAATTGGGAGAAGTGGCCAAATCAGAATTCCATGGGGCCAATTCTGCAGATGGAAGGGCTAAATTGGCACTATTTGGTTCTAAATTGGCTTACCTTGGTCAAAACGGCCCTACAATGAGCCAAATCAGCTCTCATGATATTGGGGCCAATTTGGCTTTTGGGGCCGAATCGGCTCTTTTAAATTTACAGTGTAGGAGAATGCCAAATGGAGACAAATACGAGCCGGGCGCATTAACAAGATTCAGCTAGGAATTCGGTTAGTCGTCATTTGCGTGACCAGCAGTACAAATACTCGCTCATTGACAGTCTCGAGTTCTCGAAGTACAGGGAAGTCTTAAAGGCTGAGAGAAAACAACTCAAAGGAAAGGGTAGAAAACCAACGCTGTTCAGCCACTTACACAAAGAAGGATATTTATAGGGAACAAATGACCGCAAGCACTTCAAACGACCGTTTGGATGAACAAATGAAATGTTTACATTTCGGTGTGGGACCATGTCTGTGACATGAAATGGGGCGAAGTGAACGAAAAAGCGACACTTGATCTGTTGATGGGAAGATATAGTATACTATTTTTAAGGCATTCCATAAATTAGTTATGCAATGCTTTCTAATGAGATACCGTGGAAATGCCACTTGTTACTTAAAGGCTCGTGTGTATACGGAAGGAACATAGGTGACGTGTGGCATACTGTACTATAGGTGAGTATAGCCAGTATAGGAAAATTTGTTGCTCTGACATGACGAGGGTATTTCACGTTAAATTTCACGAGAAAAATAATATAGCACGAATCGCGAAGCGATGAGCGAAATATGAATTTTTAGGGTGAAATTAAACGTGGAATACGTCATTGCAATGAATTTTCCTTGAATCGCATCCATAGCATGCATGATGAGTGTAAAGTGCCGAAATTTCGCGCGCGCACGAAAGCCATTTTTTGCTCACCAGTTGGGGTGTTTACGCCATGATTCATGACCAACTTTTTTTAAAATGACCTGACGAAGTGGTTGGAGGCGCGCATGCAAACCCTAGAAGTCTGGAACTGAGTGACTGCATTCTGGGCTGCATCAGTACCGGAAGTTTTGGTTCACGGCAGTGGTCACGTGACTATGGAGGAGGAAACCACTTGCGTGCAAAGTGATACATTTCGACTTTTTTAAAAATGTTCAGTTGGATTTGGTGACAGTTTGAAATATACCAGCTTTCGTATGGATCATTTTACATATACAAAATCATCAACCATCTACAGATTGTCTTTCCACTTCTCAACAAATTACAGAAATGGAGGTGAACCAAAGTGAAATATTTCGTGTGATTTCACAAGCTGGGCGAAGGCATTTTCAGCCTTCGTTTTGTTCGGGGGATGTTAAAGAATGGAACTCGCCAGTTCAGGTGTGAGCGGTTTGAATATTGGCCGCAATTCTGCCTCGGACTCTGAGGAGGAAATACCTGTGCGACCGCCCCGGCGACGAAAGAAAGGTGCGAAACACCGATCTGCATTGAAAACGAACCCGAGGGACGAGAACATATGTATAACTAAACTGTGCAGATCACTGACACTGACCGATTCAAATCATAACGACAAGATTGAAGCAGTTTCAGGTATCTCGAACACATACAGTCAAGGTGTTTGTGACGACGTGAAATCCAGCGAGGAAGTGAGCAATCAAAGACTATCAACTTCGAGCGCATCGGATTCTATGGCGGCAGTCGAGTGCAAAACTTCGACATTCGTGCATGTGGATTCTGATACGAATGATGTTTTGCAACAAGGACAGACTACTCCAACTCTAATTGAGAAGAGTGAAGATGTGGAAATAGATGTTTGTAAAAATCAGGGAAACCTTTACAAATCAACTGCTGCTGCGGACACGGATGAATTGTCAGCCAGTTCCTGTGATGCCACAAAGACAATTGAATTTCCAGTCGTGAGGTCAAAGTACGGTGCAGAGAAACCAAAAATTAATTCAAATTTGCAATCGGAAAATGAAGTGAGCAGCAGTGACAGTGAAGGCGAATCGTTTTGCTCGCTGGATTCGCTGGAAGATCAGGATCCGGTTCACGAAGCCAGCGCCATGCGCATAACTGCTGGCGCCATACAGATATCGACCGCAAATAGTTTGCAATGTGAACCATTAGTCACAACTACTCAAGAGAAAATAAAATTAGAAGTCGAGCAGAAAGGAGAATTAAGGTCAGTGAACACCACAGTCAGTGGAGATTTTGGTTTCGTCGACAATGATGAGAGTAGTAATGTTGATAAACAGCCTGAGCCTAACAGTACCCCAGAGGGGGAGCCTGCTCGTGAAGTCGAAGATGAAGTACAAAATAGTACTATTGAACCTGTCGGTTCCCCTGTGGAGGAGGGTAATCAATTACAAGATGATACAGATACCATTGAATACAGTACCCCAGAGGGAGAGGGTGCAAGTAGAAATAAACAGCTTCAATATGACATAGTCATAGATACCGTTGGATCTAGCAATGCCACCAAGGGGGAGGGTGCAAGTAAAGATAATCATTTACAAGATGATACAAATATGGTTGAATCTGGCAGTACCCTTGTGGGGGAGAGTGACAGCAGCGACAGTGAGAGCTCATACACAAGTTCTGAGGGGGAGTATGATATTAACTATGCAGAAGAATTCTGTGGTGTGAACTCTACTCAGGTCAGTAATGTACATTTCATATATGTATATTATTTCATATTTAATCATATTACACATATGGTAAACAAGGATGGTATAGTCATACAAAAATGTGATTGGACAATTGTATTTTTTATGTATATAAATGACAGTTACACTTTCATCATCCAATAACATCTTGACACATTATGCAGTAAGGTATTGTTCCCAATTTAATTTTTAAATGTGAATATTGTAGATTGAAACTGTTTTGTGTAACAGTTGCCTGATGATTGCTTGGTGAGAAGCAATGAAACTTGAAGTAGCAAATAAATGTGCATGAATTAGTCTGACTCCATATTTTTTTCTATTTTAGATATACAGTCAAGCTCCAAACAGTAAATTCAAATGTATTATATGCACCAATTACAATACCATTGAGGCAGAGTCTCCCCGAGTCATTTAATAAGTTCTTCATGTGAAATTAAGACCAGCATCACTACAGTATACTCTAACTTCTATCATACTCAGAGTATGATACTCAGAGTATGGAACTCGCTTCCTTGCGAAGTGGTAACATCGCCCAGCTTAGATAGCTTCAGGCATACAGCACTGCCTGCAATTAGATCTTTGAAAGTGCCTAGCTACTTGCGCAGGCTCTAAACCGTGACCACGCCGCCCAGTATTACAGAAAGTTCCTGATGCTTCAAAATTCTTACCAAATATATTTATATGCAATTAAACTATGGAATGCACAACATACGTTTCTGTGGACTGGCAAACTTTGGAATTAGATGAATTAGAACTTTAAAACATCTAAGTAAATCTTTATTTAAATCAAACTGAAACAAATTGTACTTTATTTGTGACTGTTTATCTGAGTCCTACTGACTATAAATGACTCTACTGGTATCTGTTTGTATCTAAATAAGATCATTTTATTTTTTTTGCATTTTTCACTTGCATGCCTTAATTTGTATTGTGTATTTTGAGTATTTTTAGTATTTAGCTGCATTTGTGTAATTTGTAATTTAATTATCCGTTAATATCGAAAAAGCTTATTTAATTACAAAATGATGCAGTCTCATAATCAAATGTTGGCCTTTTTTACTTTTGACCATTTTTTCTTTCATCAATTTCTAAATATCTAGAAAGGCCACCAATTAATGTTTTACAGCCCATAATGTTTATTTACAGATATTAGCCCTCAATATGTAATCTTCTATTTTTGAGGCCTGTAATAGTATTATTTATAATTCAACAATAATATTCATACTGAATTAAATGCACAATACCATTGGTCAGAAACAATAACGTGATGCACCCTTGCAGAGGCCAGCCACTATTTTTTGATACAGCAGGGTGAATATCTGTAACCGCTGACAAGCAATTAAAATTGTTTTGTTTTCATTTTTTGTTGCAAAAAATGGTCACAAATTCAGCTTTTAGGTTTGGAACAACAACAAACTTTAAACTTCATTGCATTCATCTCTTGCACTTTTCTGCTCCCCCTCTATCTATGCTTTTTGTATTGAGTTATACAGGCCTGAGGCTGAAAAAGTGTCCTCAAAGTTTCACATTCGCTTTCGGCTCTGCCTCGGGTGAATGTTCACTTTTCGGACACTTTTTTAGCCTCAGGCCTGTATCACTCAATACAAAAAGCATAGAGGGGGTTTATTCACTAATTATTTGATATGGCTGGTTGATTTTGCATGTTGTGATTGATCATGCAATTTTAGGACCATAAGTTGCTATATGGACAGCTAGATTTATCTCTTGAGTGGCCATCATTTACAAAGTTTTTTTTATATTTTTCAACAAAGCCATGTAATAAATATCTTTTATAATTCAACAATAATTTTCATACTGAAAGCGCACAATACCATTGGTCAGAAACGATCACGTGATGCATGTTCGCAGGGCCACTATTTTTTGATACAGCAGGGCCAATATCTGTAACCGCTGACAAGCAATTAAAATTGTTTTATTTTCGTTTTTTGTTGCGAAAAAATGGTCGCAAATTCAGCTTTTAGGTTTGGAACAACAACAAAAACAAACAAGACAGAGCTAGAAAAAAGTTTATACCACAAAACACAAAGAGTTCAAGAAAATGTGCTTTTAAACTTCATTGCCTTTATCACTCGAGCTTTTTCCACTCCAGTGAGAAAATTATTATTGAATCATAAAACAAATAAAGTCCCCCTCTACTTTTTGTAAATTGAGTTATACAGGCCCTCGTCTCAAAAAGTGTCCTCAAAGTTTCACATTCGCCCTTGGCTCTGCCTCGGGGCAAATGTTCACTTTTTGGACACTTTTTCAGCCTCGGGTCTGTATTACTCAATACAAAAAGCATAGAGGGGGTTTATTCACTAAATACTTATTAACCTCGAACGTTTGGTCTTTATGAAAAATATCAAACTTCATCCTTGATGCATTGACCTTATGCTGTCACTCTGTGATCAGTCAATACATAGCATGGCCTCAGTTTGACATTTCCCGTAATGACCTCACTCTCGTTTAATAAGTATAGTTAATTATAACAGGGGCCTTATTATAAATTGGATTTGCTATATTGGGGTTCCACTGTAGCTGGTGTTGTTCTGGTTAACCCTTGAACGTCCAAGGAACGGGAGGTCAAATGGACCCCCCCCCCCCAGGGTTTTCCGACCTAAAAATTGCAGCTTTGAAACAATCAAAACAAAACTTTCAGTACCTGTAGTTCGATAATCAACGCATCTTTTGACGTTAATTGGATGACGTCATCATTTATAATTTATGCAACATTAATTATGCAAATTAGAGTTTGAAAATGAAAACTGTACTTTTTAGACAAAAAAATTCACTCTATTCTTAATTATCATCTGATTTCAGGCTGTAAATACATGTTTTCTACTAATTTCAAGAAAATTTGCTGAAGTTTTGCTGAAAACATAAATTTTTAAAAAATCCAAGATGGTCGCCAAAATGGTGGACACGTTGTGAAATGGCTGCTGCCATAGCAACAGTTCCTAATTAAAACTTGATTGTTGTTATG
>JANSTR010024900.1:0-13612 GCA_025434805.1 Antipathozoanthus remengesaui | reverse complement strand
GTTTGAGCCGGTTTCGGAGAGAATTAACGTGAACGCTGGAATATAAACTAACATGATCTTCGCTCGGCTTCAAGAATTAAAGCTTCTAATTTTTACTATTCGCCTACCTTCACGAAAACACAGAAGAAACACTGAATGGATTTGACAAACGAAGACAAAGAGACCAGGAACATAAAAAGCCGTTCTCGCTGACGTTCCCGTTGTCGTTCCTTAAGGTCCCTATTAACGTTATTCCTTTTGCACAATAAGTGTGACTTTATTTTATCCACGAAAAAATGCGATTAGGAAAATACATTATCTGAATCACACCACAGTTTGTACCCAGTAATGACTGCGTATTGTTCATCGATGCAAAATTAGTGCTTGTAGCACTGCCTTCTGGGAACGTTTGGGTGGGCAGTCCCAGTCCTATTTTCGTTTCTGGATCGGTCAATTGGGTTGTTCAAAAATAGCAGTACAAACGCCAATCAGCACGGTCGGCATCAGAAATCGCCTGTGTCCCAGCTTACAGTTAAGATTAAACAGACAAACTATATGTGCCACAGTACCCCGCGCCTGGCAATAACTTATTATTCACTCTATGCAGACAGAACATTTCTGATTGCCTATCGTTGTCCAAGTTTTTTTATGGAGGGCTTTTTATGAGAAGGAATGGCGTTATATGATTTTAACTACCAGATATTTTACTTGATTTCTTTGCAATTTAGTAACTGTTCCGTTGTCTTCGTGAGGAAATACAAATTCGAAGATAAGAAAAGCATTGCGGTAGTTGTAGTCAATATGAGTTATCCGGTTCAAATATGATATTGCTGGTTTCACATGGCGAAGGTTGCGGCCATTGTATAATTCCACCATGCTGCTTGCGTTATGTATGTCTTATAAGAAACACGGTAATGCATGTTTAGTGTAGTAAAATGGAGCATTTCGCTTGAGGTCATCGCCGCCATATTGATGTGGACTATGACCACCTGCTCTTGTCTGCGCAGTAAACATGATGGCCGTTTATTGTCTGTGTATGTCTTGGGATTGCGTAACAAATTATGACCAGATAATGTGCAATGGATAAATATATTTATAGTATTTACAATAACTGTACTTCAGTTAACACTCGTTTTAACATTTGAACTTTCGACCCCAGTTTGTAAACGACATTCAGGGCAAATGACTCTATGTAGTTATGAAAGAAAAAGCCATTTGTGACAACATTATTGCACTTCCTTATTTGGCTTGTCATTTTCTATTAGTGAATACAAGTAAAGACTTGCGCGCATGCGTGTGTGTGTTGTAGGCTGTATGCACATCTGATTTTGTAAACGTAAATCAGGTAATCTTTTCTCTTAGTATAAAGAACAATTCCTTCGGCAGAAAATAAGATAACTCATTTTGCATTGCGAGCTCGAAAGGTCTACCAGTGTAGAGCTGTAAAAGCACCCTCACAAATGACATATGCTTTATTACAAATTGCAGTTCAATTACGGATGCAATATCACGCAACCGATGAAGCGGACGTCAATGGAGTCTGCGTGACCTTAGCCGCCTCAAAGGAGATTGTAGTATGAGCAGCGTTGTTAGCCTCCAGGAAGCGACTAATACGTTCAATAACTCTCATCATCTCCGATTGTAAGGTCACGAGTCGATCTCCATTCACAGCAGTTTGTAACTCGAATTGCGCAAGGTCAGCCCGGTTTTGCAGTCCCCTGAGTCTGTAGTAGTACTGCAAAGCTTCACGCATTCGCCCTTGGAGAACGTACAACTGTGTGACAAAATAAGGATAAATCAAGATCTATAGTTTCAATAACGCACAATAGGCCTTATGTATGATAAGGTCTGACAGTCGATTTCACCACCAACAATCCTTGATCTACAGTTACTTCACACTCTTCGTCCTTTCACGCTCTTATTCTTTTGTCCTTCGCTGCAAATTTGACATGCTTACAGTTTGTGGTGAAGTTGATTGACAAACCTATATCTCGCATAAGGCCTATTATTTATCCTTATTAAGTGTCATATATGTGTTTTAAAAAAGTCTATATTGGTCAAAGCAAGCCTTAAATCGATTTAAATATGGAAGAAATGTACTCGATCTGATCATCTGAAACATAGTATAACATTCCGCGTTTTCAAGTGGAATATACTCCATTTCCCTGCAGTACCTGTCAGATGCTTCAGTCGTTGAACTACTGAAAAAGACTTGTACATGTGGATGATCAAACTATTGATGGTTCGTTTGATAGTGAGAAGGGAGAATCAATCATCCTATGGCTCCCCATCCGAATCCCTTAAAGTATAAATTCCAAGGTCCAACATGCATATTTCTTTATTAGTAGATATCGAGAGAAAATTCACTATAATTATCTGTCTGTTCGTCTCTGTCTGCCCCCCCCCCCCCCAACGAGTGATTAACTAACCTCTCTATGATCTTTGACACTCCCCTCCTCGTTGACTCGTTTCTCTAACGTCTTGAGCAGGGATGCCTTTTCCCGAAGGTGGAGTCCTTGTAGCCGATTGTACTCAGTCGCCAACGTTTTATTCGCTCTAAGCGCATCTTCGACACCTTTCTGAAATATTATTAAATGAATATTAGTGCCGAGTCCTCAACTAATACAAACACTGGGTTCTTACGATTTTGCAAAGAATAGCCAAAACCAAAAAGGTAACTTTCAGAAAAAATAAGTGTATTAATGTACGAAATCGAATATACTATTTCGGCTGACAAATATTTACTTCTTTCCAGTTAACGACTGTTTGGCGCTGGCTATCGTATGGGGTTTCACGAAGTTCTTATTGTCAACAATCGCACTACAACTAAAGTACACTGACAGGTGGGCTATTTAGGGTTTACAGACAGGTAATGTACTTACGATACACAGATAGGTAAGGTATGCAAGGTACACAAACAGGTAAGGTATGTAAGGTACACAAACAGGTAAGGTATGCAAGGTACACAAACAGGTAGGTATGCAAGGTACACAAACAGGTAAGATATGTAAGGCACACAAACAGGTAAGGTATGCAAGATACACAGATACAGGTAAGGTATGCAAGATACACAGATACAGGTAAGGTATGCAAGATACACAGATACAGGTAATGTATGTAAGGTACACAAACAGGTAAGGTATGTAAGGAACACAAACAGGTAAGGTATGCAAGGTACACAAACAGGTAAGGTATGTAAGGAACACAAACAGGTAAGGTATACAAGATACACAGACAGGTTAGATTTGTCAGGCACACAGTCATGTGAGGCATTTAAGGTAGTCAGACAGGTAGGATTTACGTAATACAAACAGGTGCGGTATTTAGGAAACACAGAAGGGGTAATGTACACCGCCAGGTGAGGATTTTATGATATACAGTCAGGTATCAGTATCAACATAATAGAATACAATGCAATGCAATGCAGTCTGACACAATGCACTGCAATTCCTTAATTCGATGCGATATAATGCATACAATCGCTGTTACTACTTTATTTTGTTGTTTTTTTAAAATTCCACTCAACAAAATTGTCTTGTGCAAATCATGATCGACAGAAACAGAAAACATGTTCGAGAGTAACCCCTCCTTTACTTTCTTACCTGGTTTGTTGCCAGAACACCTTTTCTATCAGCCATGTGAACAACATGATTGTCACCTCTACTTTCAAAGCGAGCTGCAACAAGCAGTGCAAGGTGTTACCATTTACCTTCAGATAGCTAGAGAAATGGCGAGAAGGGCCTGGTTCTAGGTAACTGCTGCTTTCCAAGAGATATAATCACTACAACTGTCAAGACAACTGTGGCTGTAGGTGCACGACGACAACAAAGTGTATTTTAAAGTGCTATTCTGATATTTAATCTGCTGCAGCTGTTAATGAAAGAGAAAGTGGTGTTCGCACATCCTACGAACAACATCGAGGATACCATATTGACATGAATCTGCGAAAGGAACTACAAGTTACCACCTTGTGATTACAGAAAGATAATACACTTGCAGTTACTGGATTTAGCTTCGATTAATTTTAGAGCTTGAAACATTTTGTTGAGTATCAAGCTGATAAATGGAAACCGTAATGGGACTGCTTAAGTTTCGTAACAAAGAATTTGAGATTTAAATCATTACGCTCGAATACTTTCTTCCAGAAAACTATACGGACTATAGTACTAGTTAAACGACTAGGAAGACTCATATTATGTCAAATGGTCGCTCTACCCGTTCTTCTACTTGCTAGCAAAGTATTCAATATTAACCCCTTTGGCGACAGATAAAAGGGCGCATAAAACCGATATATCATCAACAGGTCATTCTTTTTAGCTCAAAACAATTTAAACTCCGAATAACTTTTCTTCCTAATTTTGGCACCTTAAGTTAGGAAAGAAATTCATATGGCGAGAGAGTATAGCAACTAAGTTACCTTCGGTTTGTTCAAGAACGGTCTTGAGGTCGCGTTCTGTCTCGTGTCCTGTTTCCAACTGAAATTTTAACTCGGATATATCTTCGCTACAAAGGAACATGCAAAAGGGGGTAAATTATTGTCCATGGACAAATAGTTTAACAGCCATACAGAACAATGCTAGAGTTTGGCGTACGTATTATAGAAGTATCTGTATTATAGAAGCATCTGTATTATAAAAGTATTCTGTATTAGTGAGGTGTCTGTTTCACGAGGTGTCTGTTGTATAGAGCTCTCCGTATTATAGAGTAAAATAGTTTAAAAGCGATACAAAATAACGCTAGATATTGGCAATAGCAAGTTGCATGTATTATATAGGTGCCCGTTTTATAGAAGAGTATTATAGATAACCCTTCAACGATCAAGATCGAGATCAACTTCATTTAGTTTCAAATAACTTTGGCTAATCCAGATATTGCTCAGATGTTGGCGTAATTTGGGGGTTTTGTTGAAGGAGGTGCCACTACGCCACCCCGACGTCCCACATGTAAGCAAATTATGCACGCAAAACCTGAACATCGCCATCAGCATTGTGTATACGTGCCAATGGACGGAGTGTAGGTGTGTGTGTGGGTGGGGGTGCTGAAGGAGCTCTAGCACCATGGAATGCAGCACCACTAACGGGTTCGGATGGGCAGGCTGCATCCGACATCATATTCAAATGTTGATTTTTCATGTAGATGCAAGTGCGTCTAGAATTACTGTGCATCAAATCATTTTTCTTTCTCATGCATGCCGAGTTTGGAAATGTGCCACCTCAATTTACTGAGCACAAGAAACATTGGAGAGGTTTCAAAAAGTCCTCAATCCATTAAGAACTCCTATAAAGCAGCACAGCTGCGGTAGATTGTAAATTTCTTCCTTTCGTTTTGGTGACCAACTTGCACTTGGTTCGACGGTCGAATTACAAGATATTCTGGACGGTTCATTATTTACGTCAGGGGGAGGAGTATTTGGTAAGATTTTTAAGCATTTCAAGAAAACCTGATGACTTCTCTATTTTGAAAACAAAAACTGCATGCCTAACTTATATAATCTCCCCACCCCGAAAGTGTTTCACCAGACCAACCCAATTGTGCACCAGATATATTTGCATTTTGGATAAGGCTTACACCAACCACTACAGACACGCAAGTTCCAGAGATAGGTACCTTTCCACCTCAAAGTGTCCCCTTACTGCATATCCTCACCGTGTCCCTAATTGTGTCCTCTCACTGTGTCTCTTTACCGTGCCCCTATCACCGGATCTCCTCTCGGTGCCCCATCACCATGTCACCTCAGTATCATGTGCATTCACCGTGCCCCCACAGGGAGTTCCCTCACCGTGCCATCTCACCGTGTCCCCTCATCATGTCCACTCACCGTGCCCCGTCAGGGTGTCCCCTCATGAATCACGTCTCCTCACCGTACCCCTTATCATGTTCCCTCACCGTGTCCCCTCACAATACCCCATCAATCAGCTTACTTCAATTGAGCAGTGGCTTCCTTCGTGGAGGTGACCACTTTGTTCATCATCGCGGTTGATGAATCCATATCTTGTATTTTTCTGTCCATCATTTCAGACTTCCACGTCATGTGATCGATCCTCTTCGCGATTTCCAAGTTTTCTTTCTGTTTGTAGAAATAAGCAGGAAATTACTCCTCATCATATTGAAAAGTTGACATATGATGAAAAACAACTACGAAATAGCTATCAGAAGAGCAGAGATTATTTCTAAGAGAGTATAAGGAATGAGCAATAAATAACGAAGAAGACTAACGAATTTGGTGTGCCTTTGTGGTCTCTTATAAAACGAGAGGGTGTAGGGTGAATTGATAACAGCTGCTGAGGCAAATGACTCTTGAGTTGTTATCAATGCCAGAACATTCCCTGAATGTTAAAAACAGACCACACATGTACAAAGGAATTCATTTTGTTGCTTCTATAAAATAACTACCACAATCTATATCATGATAAACGAGGCGTGTAATTTATTGTCGAAATCTAAATTTTCCATAGAAGACCTTATACACCGATCAGTAAATTCGGAGCTGTGGTAACGATCAGTATGTATGACCGCCTGGCCAATAATCCCAGCCACAGAGAGGTGGCCGCACTGGCATGTTAAGCACCATTCTATAATACTTGCAACATGAATGTGCGTTAGCAATGTTTGTTTTTGACACCACTCCTACACTTACAGCCAGTGACTGCTGCTGCGATAAAGTATCGCCTGACACGATGGCCAGTGAGAAGCGATGGCAGGCCGGTAAATGCTCTGTAATAGTCGTGAGTGTACTTGAGAGATAACCATGTAATATCCGATACCACTGATGCAACATCGCGCTGTGAGAGAGCTGTAACTTGTCAGTGGTAACAAAGCGATGTTTCCGTTATCTAGCATATAGATGACATGGGAATATTTTATTTGTGAAGGGAGTGAGATTTGGCCTATTGCTTAGCTATGCAGTCAACAATCTCGAATTCAAAATATTAATTAAAAGAAGCATAAATTTTACCTTGAGTTGTGCTTCATTTGGACGAATTTCATCGAGCTTCCCTCGCAGCTTTGACTCCATGTCTTGATGCTGTTGGGCAACCTTCTCCAGAATCTTATTTAGCTCGGTGATGGTCTGAAAAACAAAACAGAACAACGGATAAATGCTGCTTCACAAAAGATGAAAGAATCCGTATCGGCTGTAGAATCTAAAATAGCTTGGTACTTACTGTGAATAACACTACAAATATATATAGAACGGTACATACAAGTGGTTCATTGCAATGCATGTCAACGTTATTGATATTGAAATTGAATGGCACATTTTGGCATATTTTTAGCTTGACGCACTCCAGTTTCCATCAATTTTTTTAAAAAAATAAAATAATTTGTTATTCCATCTCACTATCATTTGTGGCTTATATAGGAAAAAACCAAGATATGAAGGGATTTTAAATGATGTATGAAAAAACTAGAATTTCTATAGCACATTTTCAATTCACACCAATGGATATTAATTGATGCACAGTTCCTAATGAAAAAGCCACAAGTTTTAATTCATCTATAGCATCCAGATAGCACGATCAATACTAAATTACTGACCTGTTGTCTTTCTTGATGGATCTTTTCCAGTTTGGCAACCTGCTCTCGGACGTGTTTCACCAGCTTCTCTATTTCCTCTGCTCGCTGGGTGGCCTGGGAGTAGAAAACGAGAGGCAAATCAGAAGAAATGACAATCCAAGAAATCCACAGTCTAGTTTGTAGGTAAGACTACAAAATAAAGATCGAATTCAACTCAATTAAGAAACCCAACTGGTAGGTTTAATTAATGAGATACCACTTGCCTTATCTTTTTTTGCACCACATCAATTAAACAATAGAACAACTTGCCTTCTTAAACCATCAACTCTGCATTCCTGCATAAAGTCCTTCAACCAAACAATCCGTACTGTCTCCAACCAATATTGTTTACAAGTAAGTTACCTTTAATAATTCCAATGCTAGTACCATAATTGACCCGCGTGCAGCTTAACACAGTTTATAAAATAGGTATAAGATATGTCTTAAGTTGTAATTTCAACACTTAAGCGACTGGCTTTTCTTGCGTCTTCGTGTAAATGACCCTTTTAATACCTTTTCACGTTTCTTTTTGGAATCAACTTGAGTCTTGATAAGGTCAGATGAGTCTGATGCGATTCTCGCCTGAAAGAAGACACGCAGTAAATGTTGAAAAGTGTTTTACTTCAATTTTTTTACATACACTTACTGACTGATAGCAATAACTATTAGTGTCGGTGGTTTAGTGGTCGAACGGTTATTGTGCCGGACTCGTAACCTTGCGGAATTCAAAGCCCCCCCCCCCAGTCAGACCACTGTATCCTTGAACAAGATACTTTCGGCTCCATTAGGCTCAGCTGAATTGATAAATGTGTACTAGCTTCTGCTGGTTGCCAGCCTGTTATGGATTAGTGCTCCGTCCAGCGAAGTCTTGCACCTTCATCTAATTTCGAAGATGTTATATTAAAAGTAAATACCAGCTACAGAATGAAAAAATAGCACTCGGTTTTGATGAAAGTAGCAAACGCCACTTGCGCTTCGCTCATGTGTTACTTCATCAAGTACCGGTGCTATTACCGGTGGTATTTGCTATGCTAACTGAAAGGTTATTGCTATATCTTCGTTTCTCGGCCATTTACTATCGCTCAACACACCTGAAGCACAGTGCGTGCGTGGGCTTCGTCTTTGAGATGTTTCTTGAGAGAGTCCGCGGTGGTCTTGAGGGATTCTTCTACTGTCATCACTTCTTGTTGTTGCGAAACAAGATTTTCTCGAAGGCTTGTATGAAGAACTTCTACTTTCTTGGTTTCTTCTTCTGATACCTAAGCGTCAAGATATGAGACCAACTTAGCTGTGTAAAGTACATTATTTTGCAAGCATTTCAATCTTCAATTCAACTGGTGGATACAATTCTGAATCCCTACACAACCAGATGTATAGCCAACTTACGGATCAAAGTAAGTTTGAAAGGGAAAAGTGTGTGGTAAGACTGTATACCAATATGTATTTGTTAAACATAAATTTCACTCTGAGGCTACTGTGAAAGGGTCCACCATCTTATCCTTCATTTTGCGGCATCTATTACTAGGAAAAAACGAAGATAAAATTAATGTGGCGAAAAAACGTTTCCGGCGAAATTCGATGCCAATATAAGAACATTTCTAAGTGGCTTTATTTTCTCTGTATAAAGTCATGCGACCGTATGATTGCCATGTATTTGATTCTTAATCATTTTCACAATATTTTAGAGTTGCGTATTCTTGGTCTATTCAGAAACCCTTCAGTTTAAGTTGGAACATATTTGACATTCAGTTGTTGTCTTTCAATTTGTATTCTGCGCTGGTATTTTCAGAACGAGCTCGGCATGTCACAGCAAAATTCTTGACATGGCAATCATTAAATTATCTGATTTAATTTCTGCATATTCATGAACATCGCGAAAATGAAAAAACCCTAAAATGCCACAAAAGCAATATGGTGAATTAAATTGGTGTCTTAAAACCAAGTGTAATAAAGTACCTGACATTCCTAATGTACTTTACCAGTTTTCAAGTTTAGAAGCATTTTGTTTCACTGGAATGGAAATGCTTGACTGATGGAGTCCTCAGTTGGAATCGAGATCGGAAAGTTTTGTTATCGGGTTTTTCTGGTCTCCACGCTTTAAATCTTCCCAGAATTCCCTCTTGGCTGTATCTCAATATTATTTCTCCACTAGGTCACGCCCAAAGCAATGAAGGAACCATGTAAGAGACCTCTACCTTACACAATTCTTTTCTAATCGCAAATATTACCTTTATTTGGTCGTCCACTTTTACCAGCTCTTGCTCTGCACGTTTGACAGCTTTCTCGTCAGCGACCTTCTGTTTCGCCCTTTTGAAAATAATTCGGATAATATAATAAGGAATCAGGTATTTCCAACACAAAACTACTGTTTGTGTGTGTGTGTTGCATGTTACTTGTTGTCTGCGTACCTCTTTTCAATTTTCTTGTTGATAACCTTCCTGTCTTCCTTTAACGTCTTGTTCCTGGTCACGAGTTCTCGACATCTTTGTGCTGAATTTCGAATTTGGAATTCTAGTTTGGCGATGTCACTTTCCAAAGACACTTGCTGCAAAAGATTCGTCACCACAAATGTCAACACAGCAAATGATTTAAATAAACTTTAGTACAATTGGTTACATAGATACCATACTTGCAGTTTCCACTAAAAGATATGGCTCAACGACTCTTGAAATAGCGGGTTCAACAACAGAAATTGCGTTATGTAGTATATTCTTCACATAGTTAAAACATTTCTTCGATATTTTCCTCAGAGTAGCAGATTACAAATAAGTTAATTGTATCGTCGTATATGCTCTTCAAAGAGAGTGTTATTATAAGATTCGTTAGTATTCAATAAGATCCTTCTATCCTTGAAAGTAGGAGTGCGTGTGGTTAGCGGAGTTGCTAAGATCGTGAATTGCTAAGCAAAAGGTCCCGGTTCAGTAGTTGAGGGTTGAACTTTGTTTCTTCTTTCGCCCCACAGTCACTGGACAAGGACGTTAAGGTATTGGTCTAGTCCCTCGACCTTCTATCGAGGAACTTAAAAAAACCCAAGATGGAAAAGAGCAGGATAGCGGTTCCTGCTGTTAATGGTCTGTCACCTCTGCTACATTCATATTTAATGACAAGCCTCCGTAAGGGACTCGGAGTGGAAGAAATAAACTTGACGGTTTGAAGTAAAGGTATTCTTTTACAGCTACAGGTATTCACAGTTTGCATTTTCATTGTCATCATCATCGCTACTTTTAGCGCCAAGTGTCGCATTCTGGTTCCTTCCTCGCTTCTAGTGTAACTTCCCCTCGGCTCATCTAACCAAACTGGTTTCGATTTGTACTTTGTTCGGTAGTATATGATGTAGCTAGATAGTGCTGTTTGTTGCGCGCGCTGTTCACTCTTTTAATATTTTTAAATCTATAATTAAATGCTGATTGTGTTCATATTATTGTGAGTAGCTGTGCTCACATGGTGGGTAGCTCTTCCTGAAATGTTCTACAACTGGTATAGGAGTTACTGGAGCCGAAACCCACCGTAGAATTGCACACATTTTAGGCATCCTATACTGATGATCAGTTTCTGATTTGTGTTTTGTTTCAGTTTTGTTTCGGGGACATGCAGTTGTCTGTTCCAATATAATCGCTTGTACTCCAGTCGGCAAGCACCGCCGCAAATTAATGTTATGAACAAATAAACGAGACGCAACGACTCACCGTCACTTCCTTTTCCTTTGTAAGTTTGCTGTTGTCGTCCAGGAGTCTGTGGTGCTCACCCTCCTGCTCGGCAATCTTTCCTCGTATTCTCTGAACCTGAGCGAGTTGGAAATTTTCATTGCAAGATATGAAACAACAACTTCTATCGAACTCCTCCTCTGTCGACTCAGGTACATTGTGGCCATTTGTTATGATTTGTCTGTAACCCTAGCCCTTCTCCCAGAAATATTTACTTAAAGCATTGATTGGCTTAAATTGGGTCTGCTATTTGGAGAGGACTTGTTTGGGTTTTGATTATTAGGGTTTTCAGAAAGGGGGTACGGATTATTGGTCGATAAACGTAAGTATGGATTACTTGTGTAGCTAAATATTATGCGAAAATTCGTTGCCCACTGAGGGTATTCCAGGTCAAATCGCGAGCGGTGGGAAACGTGGGTTACGAGTACAGTATTAGATGTTTAAACAAAATATAATCAAACCAGTGTAGATATGACGAACATAATAGTAAACTAAGCTGCGCGATGTGTTGGAGGAATGAATGAAAAGCGAATTAGGAATATGCCGAATTTGAAAAGCAAATGGTAATTCGAGAGCTAGGAAGGCGAAAGTTCATTGCAAAACAGTCGCAGAATATCCGATCGCGGCTTGCAGATGTGGTTTATATGGAAAATTGGACTTCGTGAACACAAATCAACACACAGCAACAAAGTTTTGATTATTTCACTTTGTTTAAACATCTAATATCAACGTTTCCCACCGGCCGTGGTTAAATTTCACGAGACAGCTATATCGTTCGGCAGGGAGGAATCTTGCACTCAGATCAAGTTTTCTTAATATTCGGCGCGCGCGAAAGCCAACAACTGGCAAACTACCGCTATTTACACACGAACGTTTGACGGCGCACGCGTGTATGGTTGAGTGCAATTCTATAGGAAAATTCATTGCCCTGACGAAGGTATTCCACAGTAAATTTCACGAGAACAATAATATTGCACGAATCGCTTCTCGTGAAATTTAACAGGGAACACCCGAGTCAGGCAGTGAATTTTCCTTGAATCGCATAACAGGGATGAATCTCGCAAGTTAAATTAATGATTGTATACATAAACTTGGATCGACTTTTGCTAACCTGGAAAGTCAAAGGAAGCGCGCGAAAGCCATTTCAGTGCTCTATCAACCGACTGGTGAGCCACAACTTTTGGCGGGAAAGTTCGAGGGCGCGGGCGCTCGGCTCAAATTGAGTTAAATTACATGCTGAATACACACTAGTGCAATTACACGTTAAATACTTCCTACTCAATTGGTCGATTAGCCAATCATCTTGCGTGATTCATCCCTGCTATGCGATTCCACGCTGAATACGTCAGATTTTCCACTACTTCTGGATCGTTGGGAACCCCAGTCTCGAATATTGGGGACTCTCTTTCAAATAATATGGTCCCCTTGGGACCCCCACTCTCGAAAATTGGGGACTCTCTTTCAAATAATATGGGTCTCTAGCAACCAAAGACAATCTAATTGGAACATTCATTGGTCTGTCTGGGACCTAGTCTTCTCGCAGTCGCACAGTCAGTCTCTTTTGTCACACAAGTACGTTTTTGAGCGAGATTTTCCTGAATATGTATGTGCGTCACCGGGACGCAACAAGGGTGAAAGTTGTGCCTCGTTTCAAATTAGTGCATCAAATATACGTCCGGTGACGCATTAATGGTAACACTGATACGCACTAGTGCAAATTCATCTTTCTTCATTAGGTGATTAGCAAATCAGCTTACGTGATTCATCACTGCTATGCAATCCTACTAATTATATTGTGTTGTATTTCATTTTGAGATATGAACATCAATTTCATATGTCCTTCAACTTGCTAAAAAGAAAGTATGGAGAGAATGTAAGAAACGTCAGCAACATGTCATTTGTCGTGATAGGGCTGGAAGGTTTCAAAACTCTTGACAAAGTTAACATGCGTCGGATAGAAACCGCTACCTTGTCATTCTGAGTTGCTTCCAACGTCTTTATCCGAACTTCTCTGTTTTCTGAAAGAACAAACCAATCAGCACAGCATAAATTCCCAAAATATTACTGTATACCTGGTAGGTACCCGTAGACGTACATGCACAGGTAGCCCAAGCTCTGAGTAAGTCTATAGCACTCAGTTAATAGCCTCTCCCTTCTTCTCTCTACTGGGGGAAGTTTGACTGTGGATATCCCGATCAACAATGGACAGAATGACCCTAGATTTCAAAGGAGATAAACAAACATACAACAGACAAGTAAGTTCAATAAGTATAGTAGTTTATGGTTAAAGTTACAGTGTTTGTACAGCACTGTAACTTTAACCATAAACTACTATATCTGTTTATTCACCAGTGCTGAGCGGCCAAACCTTAATG
>JANSTR010024789.1:0-13612 GCA_025434805.1 Antipathozoanthus remengesaui | reverse complement strand
GGATTGAAAGATCCTGTTGGCATTCCGGTTTAGAGCTCCCCAAACTCAAAATATTGGTGCCATTCGCGTGCGAACTATAATAACTATGGTTACCATTTCATACAATTAACTGGGCGCAGAAAGACCAATCTACAAAATTCCTTTATTGCCATTTATTTCATAAATTATAGCAGTAAATATTCAGTAACAACACGAAAATATCTTTTGGGTAATAAACTTGAAATTTTTTTTCAAGTCTGCTATCATTATTTTCAAATGCTAATGTAGTTGATTGCTGTGTTCATACTCCTGCACAAACAAGCAACCGCTCATTCACGTCAAGATGTCGAGGGCGCAAATAAGTAATTATTCGGATTTAACTTACAACCAACTCGTTGCCATTGCTACAAACAATACAACACTGTTATGCAGCGTATGCAACAGTTTGCAAGAACTGCTGTCTATTGGCCTGGAATTGTAATACTGGAATACTGTTTGTATTTTGAGTTTATTTTACAGCAGAATCGGGTTTTCACTAACGATTTTCAAAGGTATTTTTAGATTTTAATAAAAAATAATAAAAAAGAAGCGGGCAGGCCAAAAGGAGGCCGGCGGGGATAAGAAACTGATAATTTTTTTACATTTTACAAATAACGTCCGGAACTGAAATATAATTACAACAAATGAAAGCTTAAACCGCCACAAAAAGCCGGCTGGCTTTGGACAATTTAGTCATATTTCGACTAATAACCACTACTTTAATCACGCAAGTTCTTGTTTATTTAGCTTTCCAGCGGATATTGCTATTTCAAATGATTGCATTTCACTGCACTCTTAGAGACCGACCTTTCTAATTAAAATTTTCATTTTGTACTTAAAATTATCTGCTAGCCCGGTTTGCCCTAGGCAATGCTGGCGGGCCACGAATATTTCTCACCGTCATATGGTTGTACATTTTAAAATTGTCACAGACACTCTTTTTCTAGCTTTTTCTTGCTAGATGTTCAAACATTACTTTTAGAGTCAGAAATCGCATCAAATGAAAACAATGAGGGTGCTATTCTTGATTGCAACACATTTCATTACAAGGACCGCGGAGACCATTTTAAAGTATTAGGGCTAAAAAACCTGGCCAATACAAGCAAACACTAAGGACGTTTTCGTCATTTGAGCGCCATCTTACTTACAACCTTAATAAATATAACAAAGACATCCTCACTTACTACACTATCTAATACATCCATGGTGTTAAATAAACCTGAAAAGCTCGTGATCCTTCTTAACATTCCGAACCGAAAAACGAAGAAAATAGAACGTTCGCGCTAGCACAATCTGCGAGCAGGCCACTAACAAAATGTTTGCAAGTAGCCTGTGAGCAATAGCCCTTGTCCCTTGCTTTTCGGAGTGAGTGGGGTGGTGGGGGCATTCTTGTTTAGAGCTCCGCAAACGACATCAAAATATTTGTGCCATTTATGTGCGTAATATGGTTACCATTTCATACAGTGAACTGGACGCAGAAAAACCAATCTACAAAATTCTTTTATTGCCATTGTTTTCATAAATTATGTCAGTAAATATCTCGTCAAAAAACGAAAATATCTTTTAGGTAATAAAACCTGAGACTCTTTTACGTCAGTTCTGATTATTTTTAAGACCTAATATATTTGATTGCCGTTTTCATACTTCCGCAAAAACATGCAACCGCTCCTTCACGTCAAGATGTCCAAGGCGCAAATAAGTAATTATTCTGATTTTAACTTATAACCAACTCGTTGCCATTGCTACAAACATAGTGACTAACTATGCTACAAACAACACAACTATGCCACCTTTAACATCCAGCCAGTTTACCAATATGTATCTTCTCCTGACAACATTCACACAGAATACATTTTTCGATTATGAGAATAAAGTTATTGATCATACAACAACAAACCATCTGAGATGAAATATAAAATTCTCCCAAGCTGTCTAGAATGATGCTATGGCGACAGCTTAGGAGAATTTAGCAACAGGTCACATGGCGTGTTCGGAGCTGAAAGGATCAAACAACTCGTATCCTTACTTTGCTCAATTAATGAATTGAAAATAACAATTGCTAGCTTTAATTCTTCTGAGGTCATTGATTGAATTACTATACAACTAGGTAACTTGAGATATCTACATAATTACAATTACCATATTGAGTAACAGAATCACATTTGCATTACCAGCCTAATTTGCCAAGTAGATGGATACGCGGCAATTACTTGAAGTATGATTCGTGTTGAAGTGAAAGCGAATTCAACTAGTAAAGCTTTGCTTACAAAGTTTCCACTTGAAAATCGTGGACACAGAAGCAAAGCAGCTTCTTCGGTCTCTTGTAGTTGTAATGTATAAAACGACTGTCTATTTACTGGATATTCAGTGTGAATTGTTACAAACTGTATACTGCTTGAACTACAAAATTATTCCATTTAAAACATAAGCTTTTTTTCAAGTAACTACTCCTCCAATATCAATTTATATTCCATTTACGAGGATAAACGACAAAGAAATCTTCCGAGTGACACAACACTACAGAATCCCAACATGTTGTCGGCCACAAAGAAAATGCTGTGTTTGAATAGTATCGAAACAGGGTGAAAACATTGCAAACTACAGATATTGTTTGTCCCCCAACGCGACGCTAGGGACGTTACGACTAATATTCATATACTATAACATTTTGCCATCTAGTGAGAACTGTCCAATCGTTCATCAATCCACGGTCACATCGCCACAACGTGCGATTAATCTCATCAACCAAAACATTGCACAGACACTAAAAACCTAACCAACAACTATTTCAGAGTAAAACCTTCTGGATGAACGTGGACAGCTCAATTAGTTACACCAAGTCGAGGTTGACGTTGACCAATCAGGTCGGGACAGTAACGGTTCTGATCCTTCCACAACAATGCAAGATGACTCGACTCTTAGATTTGGTGATCTTCTATTTCTACGAGAGTAAATCGGATGAGGCAACATGTACAAATTCCACTGATTTCCCCTTTTCATAAATTCTTCCAGTTGCGCAATGGAATCGCATCTGCTGGTAATGAACGACGTGTTTGTAGTATCATATCATGGACTGAACTCAACAAAACTGGCACCAAAAGGATATATCAACACAAGATTATGAAGTGAATGTCTGCGCATGAATGTGCAGTAGCGCTGTAATTTCGGGTGGCATTAATAGAGAACAGCTTCCACCGCAAGAGTGGCACCCAGTGGCATGGTTGAATCAACACACCCTGACTACAACAGCAACTGATCTTGATGTACCACCTATAGAAATGTGTCATCCTCCACGGAGACACGATGACCCTTTTTGTTATCTTCTGTAAAATTATCTACACTAGAGCTTGATCCGAGCGGAGGTCGATGGCTTCGCGCCGCTTGAGCGGCATGTAAAGTGGCCATCAGGTCACTTCCAGCATTATTCTTATTTGGCGGGGTAGGCCGCGAGGGCTTGGGTTTGACAGGAGGCGGGGCTCTATGTGCTCGTGGACTCCCTGGCGAGTCCGGAGGTTTGGCGGATATGCTGTCTCCTGATTGGCTGCTGTTATCTATTGAGCCCCCTAGGGAGCCCAAAGATTGTCGATCTTTCACTTCTGAAGTTGAAGCTTCCTCTTTGTTATTGTCAAAGCTAAAAGTAAGAGATAATCACATATCACTACACAGCAAAGAAACGTCATAACAACTTACACGCTCATCCCGATATCTTTAATGGCAAACGTCTTCACAACAAATTTAGTTTAAAAATTCATTAAATGAAGGGATGGCGATAACAGGCCACGAGGTTTGTCGCAAGGTTTATATTTCATCCGATATTCAAGAATAAATTAAAAATCCAACCCCAAACAAAAGCTAACCATACACTTCGAATAGGTTAAGAAACTAGGCCAACCAAAGTTCAAACTCAACCAGGCCAGAGATTAAACCCGAGATCGCGCGGCTGGCAGTCAGCGGTCCTACCGACTGCGCACACTCATTAACTACAGGATGACGCCGTAATCAAATCAATGCAAGTTTTTGCTCAGCTTGCCAGTTGCAACAATCCGCAATTACTTTCAGTGGCAGCGTTCCAAATTACTGAATTTCAGTCTTTTATTAACCCTTTCCTACTAAACCCAGTTTTAAATAAACCAAGAACAACTCTATAGTGACCATTCATTTTGTTTGTCTCAAAGAGTAGATTCTCAAAATGTTCACTGTTTCATGAAATTCAGAAGCTGACAATTGACAATAATAATTGATAGTTTTACTTTCTTTAAAGTCAGGAGGGAAAGGGTTAGAGTAGCTTTAAGGGAAAAAGAGCACCAAAAATTCAAGGTTGAAAACTGTCGCAGAAATGAGAACGGATTAAAACCTTTTCCGTATTTTGCCAGTCTATTGTGGATGGATTCTGCCATCTTGAATTTTGACGTCACTGCGCTCGGGACTGGATTCCCGCTGTACTAATGTGGTTTTGCAGCCTGGCCTGTGCGGTTTCCACCCATAATCATATCAAAATGGTCG
This sequence comes from Antipathozoanthus remengesaui, assembly GCA_025434805.1. Taxonomy (NCBI): domain Eukaryota; kingdom Metazoa; phylum Cnidaria; class Anthozoa; order Zoantharia; family Parazoanthidae; genus Antipathozoanthus; species Antipathozoanthus remengesaui. The sequence continues at coordinate 9,091 of JANSTR010024789.1, read as the reverse complement.
AACGGGGAACGTGTTCCTTTCACTGCGACCTCTTTCATTTTCAAGCTGGAATATTCGACAGATGGAGAATATTCTTCTTCTTCAGAGGCCAAAAGATGGTGATTTCCATCGACAAAACACCAAAAAGCTTTTGCTCCGTTCTCGTTTATGTGGCAGGTTTCAGTCCTGAAATTTCACAATCAGTACAGCAAGGTTTTCAATTGCCCGGTAATGTATTTTGCACTACAAGTTTCTTTTACCTTGGCCTTTAAATACGGTGAATATTTCCCCAACTTTCGCTTCATCAAAAATGCTTTCACCAAAATTAATTTTCAATTTCGAAATAACAATCTTAACCAAGCTACTCCACCATAACATAAATATGTAAGATAAATTTCTGACAGTGCACAATCATGAACAGTTTCTTGCAAATTGTTTACCTCGAGGCCTTGGTGAGATCCTCCATGGATCGGCAGGGTGAAGAGGTGGGCGATGGTCTGGGGAAGGTAGAGCTGCGCTGCTCCGGGAGAGCCTCCTTCTCGGATGAACTGGGTACTACTGAGTCATCTTTGTGCTGAACTGAACGTAGCTGCCGCTGACGCAGCAGAATTTCATCCGATGAAAACTGTAATCCAAAGCCAGGTTTGGACGGGAAAGGAGTGGAGCTGTGCGGCGAATGGCGTATGTCAGAGCTGGGTGCCTGAAAAGGGGTTCCAACAGGACTTCCTAACTCAGCCTTAGTTTTCTTTCTAAGAGAACCTTCTCGCTTGGGCGCCTTGGGAGGCCCACCCAGGTTTAAGTCTTTGGGTTTCTCCCGATCATTCGATGTGTTAAGTGCCACGGGCACTCTCGGTGGAGTCTCAGTTGTTGGCGAGGTGCATCCACTGTCGCTGTCAGCGATCTCTCCATCTGTTTCATCTGATCGGATTCGGATGTAGGATGCAGGCACAAACCCTTCCACATCATTATGGCAGCCATCCCACCAGTCCTCGTTGAAACGTTTGTACACTTTGATGATGTCGCCTTTCTTGAAGGACAGTTCCTTCGATGACCTGGCAGTGTAGTTGTACAGTGCCTCTGCCTCGTGGGATTCAGAGTCTGGTGACCAGAAGAAACACTTTTGTTAGGTTGGTAAACACAAGAGACCTGTTATCTACGGTTGTTTTACTTTCACTCTTCTCTAATTAAAAACGAAAGCTGTCCTACAGCAGATCTAAACAATGGTATTTGAGGCATACTTTAGTACTATTTCACAGATATTGGCGTGCTCCAGCAAAGTTTGAGCAGCTGCGTGATTGTGTAGGGTGTGGTGTGAACAGTGCAATCCAAGCGAATCTGACTCTCCCTTCTCCGTAACACACAACACAGTCAGCTTCTAGTTGAAGTTGAGAACAATATTTTGGTGTTGTTCTAAAGCACTGACCTTCCTCACTGTCGCTCTCCTCTGTCTCTGATAGGGCGGGCCCGTCAGCCTCGCTCTCCCCCGGGAACACCTGGTCGGTGTGTTTGATGATAAGCTCCAGCATGCCGTTCACATGACTCTGATACGCAATCATGTCTTGCTCAGAAGGGATTCTCAGCAATGTAGGACCAAACACCACCGCAAGGTTGTGCGCATCCATCTTGTTATTTTCACTGTGTTCTGACACTCTAAAAGGGAAATTTCGAAATTACTTCACAACAATTTCCTGCTTTGAAAGGAAGAGCACAAAATATCGACAATAGTATAAACGTGGGGGACCGGGAAATACTCGCTACGCATGATGCTATCTTGGGTCGAGTGGGAAGACAAAGTCGCTGCATTGGATTGTCAACACAAAGCCTGTAAATCGTTGCGTTTCTCTTTGCGCAAATACCTTCAGAAACTCATCGCATATAAGAAGCATTTTCGTATATTGAAGACGGAAAATGGCGGAAGAAGTTTGTAATATTGTTAAAAAACAAGAATTTAAAGTTGTGTCGGACAACATGTAAATTTCGAAGGAAGTGAAACGTTGAGTTGTATTCACTTGTCAAGTGTCTTTCCGCACCATGTCAGTACTGACAATTGCGTACCCTACTGTTCAGGAGCATTGACATGGCGGACGTAAGTCACATGCAAACCAAGAATCAAGTTGCAGATTCCAACATCAGATTTGTTATTAACTACGTTTACGACTGATTTTTAGGAAAATAAAATTCCCTTAAACGACTGAATCAATTTGTCCAGGGCTGCCAACTTCCCTTTTGGTCGATTGCACAAATATATTAACTGCTTTCGGTAACAATGTCGCTGTCAACATTGATATCGGTGAATGATCTAACACATTGTTTTTTGACATGACGACAAAACCAAGTTCATACTAATTAGATTAGACCTGGACAACAGCTCAACACCAGGGCAGCTAATTCAACACTGCGCGTGGGCAACATAGAAACAACCTTACTTGGTGAAGTTCGGAATTTTGGCTGTTCGTTCAACTTACAACTGAAGCTGGAAACATGTGTAACTAAATGCTGCAGCGCGGTCCTTTGGCTTTGCCAATCATTTAAGTTTGTAACATTCTACTTATCAGGTAGTTCTCAATCTATGAAGCTGTACAGGGATTAGTTAATGCGCTTGTAACAAACCGGCTGCACAATGCCTTTGCTGCTGGTTACCTATATAAATAAGTTGCAAAGGGTTCAGAATGCAGCAGCAAGCAAAACCAAGTTCATACTAATATGCAAGCCAATATGCAACATTGCTCAATCAACCACGTCACTTCTTCGTTGCATAAATTACACTGGCTTCCAGTTAGATTTAGAATAGATTTTAAGATTATACTCAGGACATATAACTAGGTAACGAATACCCTAGAACGACATGCAACACCTCCGTTAACTTATTATTGTCAACACACCTTACACCGTCAACATTTTACGATCAAGTGTACCACTCCGGTTGATACAGAAATGCAAGTGAATGCTTTACAAACTGAATTAAACAGGTATTCAACAAGTATACAATTGTTGAACAGGTACTCGGAAATGTAGAGTGAACACTTAGTCACATGATTCTAAACGGTTACTTCGTGATGTGAAAGTAATAGCAAGGTATGGCAGCATTACTTACAATACAGGAATGCAGGTAGGTAATTTACAATGTGCAGCGATTACTTACAAGTACAGGAATCGGAACAAGTACTTCATAATGCGAATGTTACTCTCTGGTATGTTGTTGATGACCGCCGATACATTCTGGATGCCTTCCTCGACAGACTGAAACCCTGTACAAAACAGATATCACTTGACACTTCGTATCCTTTATGACATGGAAGGGGGTCAGTGTAACGAAAGAACACAAACAATGGCTTTATAAAGTTTTATAAAACCTTTAAGTAGAAAACATACATATCACTAAATTATTTAAAACAATAGAAGAACACATAGCAATTTTCAGAGCAAACGCCATCGGCGTTTATTTAAACTTGCCGTTCTCTGGGGCGTTTATCTGAAATTTCCACCTCTTTAAGCCTGCCTTTCGAAAACGTGAATTCGATCATCGTTACGTGGTGTTCAACTACTCGTTTTTCTGGAAGTCGTTTCGGGGGCATTTGATTGTACGTTTATTCAAGAACACACCCTCGACGATTTTTCTGGTAACTGGGAAGCAGGTGTCAAAAATCACAAAGCACTGCTTTGGACAATACCTTTTTTGGTCAGTTGAAAAGGATATCACTTACTGCTTGCTTTGATGAAGTCGTTGTAATGAGAGCTGGGGAACAGAGGGTCTGACAATTCTCTGAAATACAACCTCAACAGCCCTGCCACGGCGTTAATGTCTTTCCAGTGATTAAGGCCCGCTAACGGATCCCGACCTAAGGATTATCAAGAGACCAATTTAAAATTGCGCAGAAAACGTGTACTGCGAATGGAAAGCATAATCTCCTGAACTAACTCTGAATGTATAACTCAGCCAAATACTTTCTTAGTTGTAGTATCCGTGATGAATAAAACAGCCTGCACTTCAAACACTGATGGCCCATTCACCCCCACTGGGTTAACAAAGCTGACTAATACCTTTGCACCTTCCCAAACGTTTATTTTCTCGAAGTTCTGTATTCCTTTCATACAATTTACTGCACTGCTTCAAATGTTAAAACATTTAAACTTTTTAACAATTACTTGTACAATAACAATGATTACAACCCAATGAACATCAAGAACAGCTATCACACAAACATGAACAATAGCAAAGTCTTGATAATTGCTAACTAAACAAAAAAGAATATAAACAAATAACATCTATGCTCACCACTTTCAAACACTTGTTTTAAGTCATTGATTTCTGTTGATGAACCCGAAAGTCGAAAAATTCCTTGGTGGTCTAAACCTGTATGCGATGCGAAACAAACAGAAACAATGAAACATACTCTAAGATATTCATTATAAAAACCGGCAAAATGGCCATCTCTGATATCAACAGACCAGGGTGAGCAAACGGGCAAGTTATCTCATACTTCTACGATGTTTTGATCATTTATCATGGACAAAGGTACAACACTAATAGGTTTCACATGACCATTCGATAAACCACATTGTTATAATATAGTCTAACACATTGTTATAATATAGTCTACCTACAGTGGAGTTCCCTCATTTCTATTTGAAGTATTGCATAGTGGTCTGTTAAAGTACAATCACAATCGGTACCGGTGAAAGGCGCCAATCAAGTTAACCTGTACGATTGCAGCACCCTTAGTAGCATTTAGGGAACAGAACACCAGCATATGTCATCTCTTTAAATTTAGTTGAGATGATTCCTAAGGATCATAGGAGAGATTGCCTGTTAGTTTCAAATTTGTTGCTGCGACGCAAAACAGAAATCACTTTTAGTTTCTCAATCCCTCTCGTTCCAATCGACTCTTTCTTGCTCAACACTACTAGCTGAAAGGTTTGCGTAGTTTAGTTTATTGCTTTTACCACTCCAAGGTGGACAGAGACTCTTAACAGGTCTCACGACCCAATTGACAAAGGTCTCCGAGGGCCTACGGTTTAACGTCCTTGTCCGAGAAGACGCGAATATCTAACCATGCATCTGCAGATGTTAGAGCAAAGGCAGCACCTTCTCCTCAGTTATTTGAGACCCTGAGTGTTGGTCTGGCCGGGAATCGAACTCGAACCTCCCGCACTGCAGACTGGTGCCTTAACAACTGTGCTAACCACGCGGCGGTTAAGCAACGGCGGTTATGACCAAATTGAACTAAGGGAAATTCCTGCGATCTGAGCGGTTGGGAAAGTGTACAAGAATTATTTCAGACACGAAAGTGTTGTACGAACTTCTGTGTAAAACTAATGGTTCGAACATAAAAGCATTTCGGATTTTACACAGAACCTGTTCAACAATAGGTGCGTTTTTGCAAGTGTGTGTATGCAGTAGTATTACTTCCATTACTTCGAACTCGATTGTTTCGACGCGATTATCTCAAAATCTCGAAAAACATTTCTAGATAACGGGGAACCACTAGTCTGGAATTGTGAACAAACGATGTGCATCTATAATTCTCACAAAACAACACTTACCAAACTTCTTTATAAATTTTAAACAGCTTTCTACAACCTCGGGAATTTCTCTGCCAGTTACCTGCCAAATCAAGCAGCTCTGTTTTCAAAGGTTCACTACGAGTCTGAGTTTAATTCAGTAAAAAATAGATACCAGGGCCCCGGTTTCTCAAACACAGGATTGAATCATAATCTGCTGTTTCGTTCAGCTCGAAACAAGTTAATTGGGATCACAACTTTTGTATTAGTAAATTACTGTAGCTTTCTGTTCGACGTTAGAAAAATATATCATAGAACGTTTTATTAACTAAAACTTATTCATAAAACACAATCGAAATTTCTACTAATCCTAGGTTAGCGTTAATCGGCTTTTGAGTAGCCGCCACTAGAAAGTGAAGAATCTAGGGTTCAATGTTACAGTAGTTTTACAATAACTAATGAAAAGCAAATGAAACGTTCTAGTAAATAAATTCACAATATACGAAGTTAGACTGGTTTAGCCCGTTTATGCAATAAAATCACAGCAAGTTGACTTTACCCGTTCAATGGTAGTGTTCATGATTACCGCTTTGGTTACAATTGAACGGACTAAATTCTAGTTTCTGTATCACTGGCAAGATAACTGAGAGACCAGGTTTTAATAACATGACTCTAGGTGTGAAGCATTAATGACGTTGTCACCCCAACTGTACCTTTGTGTACTCATCCAGTTTACAACCGAATATCTTGGTTTTCTTCTGTACTGACTTCAAAATAGCAGCAGCTTCCGGTGAAGACGTATTCACTTGAACTCGATTTAGTCTTTCAGGACAAAGAAAACAAGAATATAGTTACTAGAGCGCTATACACGTTGAAATACTCAACACCATTAGAAATGGATACACGACCACTTTCTCACCTTCTTCCTACTGCATCGGCGGTGACATCACCTGCAACAGTGGTTTGCTAATATTTCATCAGTATTTCCTGACAATTATGCTTTTAGAATCCTTTCATCTTTTAGCTTAGTCTACTATAGTTCTTGTAGGTACACGCCTCCTCTTTAACTGCTCTCATCCTCTGCCACGTAAACAACCATCTCCCCCTCTAATAAGCCACCTGTCTCAGTAGTCAGAATGGAAATAAATTTGAGCTCATGGCCTCTAAACCAGAAAGGAAACTTTAAATGTTTGTCATCAAAGAAAAACAGGTGTTTGCTACAAAACAAAGCAATTTTGTTACTTTCCATAACTTCCAGCACTGAAAACACATTTTTAAAATCCATAACTCTTGCAAACCTCGTGTTTTTCATATAGTTAATAAGTGTGTATTAAAAGGTTTCAGCTTTAACAAACGGGTTTTTCTTCAAACCTTGTATGAAACATGTCGCATAAAATGTTCAAACAAGGCTCAATCGAGGGTAAAACATTTTAAATCCCGCAAACCTTTTTTCAACCGGTAACGAAAGAAGGGTCCCAAAACTGCCGCAATAATTTTCACGGTAAATTTGTTATACGTTATTCCAACATGATAATGTTGAATCCGTCACTTGTAAGTATTCTCTTTTCCCTTGAATGACAGCTGAACCCAGTGACTAGCACTCACCCAGTGTTCTTGTTAGCACATTATTTTGTGCTTCCATCCGTACTTTTAAACTGCTTGTCAAGATCAACTCCCGGAATTTCTATAATTACGGAACAAAATAACAGATAATTCAAACTGCAAAACTCTAAAACATGCAGAATGATAAATTTCTTGAAATTCACTCTCTAATGCCAAATACGGCCCGAGTCGGACATCTTACTTCACTTAAACTTAAATAAATATTAATAACTTCATAAACGTGTCGAGTATGTCTAGCAGAGGGAAAACCCTCCACTAATAGGGACACCTAATTAATAATTAACTTATAAGGAAGCATATCTAAGTATCTACCTAATTTCTAGTTACAGTGATATTTGTGAATTACTTATATAAAACCTAAATTTCTAGTACAAAATGTTTGAATACACACAATTCTCTATATACAATAAAAAAGGATTAAAAATATGTTCTGTTACAAATTATTAAGATGTTCCGAAAATTACGAATTACAAAGATGGCAGCTATTACAACCTTCTAATATATTACTAAAATCACGCTTTCGTATTTGTAATTTAAAATTATGCAAGCTGGTAGACGATCTCTCACTGCTGGATAGTTTGCTCCAAAGCTTCGGGCCAAGGTATCTGAGTGAGTGTTTGCCGTAGGTTACAGTATTAAAATTAGGTAGATAAAAGTCGGTTTGACGTAAACTATAAGAATGGTTACTGGTCTTGAAAATGTTCCATACTGTTCTAGGACAAAGGTTGTGCTTTACTTTGTACATTGAAATGCATATATCTTGCAATCTCCTATTATGTAAGAAAGAGAAAGAGGCAAGCAGAGCAGAAGTCAACACATCTTGGACAGGCAAGCAAGCATAGGAGTAAAGGAGAAACGATGAAATATATGTGAAGACACACATAAATATACCAAAGCCTGAAAAAGATATCAGCTCCCCCAGACTGGCGTATTGTACTTACTGTGACAGAAAGCATTGTTGCGTCCTTTTCACTGCACAGTAAGGAGTTCTCAAAAGACGTTAGAAACAGTGTCATTACCCAGTCCTTCCACAGCCTGGCAACAAGAGTTCAAGGTTAGTTTAGAGCTGTAGATTTTTTCCTGCTATAACAATTTTATGTTTTTTTTCGCTTCTCGTCATTGGTCTCGTCTTGGGTGTTGTGTTCTATAGCCGCCATGTTGGCACATGTGATAGACATGTGGAACACGACAAAATAACCATGCAACATCATAATATAGACGTGTGACATGGCAATATAGCTGTGTAGCATGACAATGAAGCCGTGTAACAAGGAAATATAGTTGTCTAGCATAACAATATAGCCATATAATGAGAAGCGTAACATGGCATTACAATATAGCCGTGTAACATGGCATTACAATATAGCCGTGTAACATGGAAATACAATATAACCGTGTAACATGGCAATACAATATAGCCGTGTAAGATAGAAATACAATATAGCCGTGTAAGATAGAAATACAATATAGCCGTGTAACATGGCATTACAATAAAGCCGTGTAAGATAGAAATACAATATAGCCGTGTAACATGGCAATACAATATAACCGTGTAACATGGCAATACAGCTGTGTAAGATGACAATATAGCCATGTAACATGGAAATGCAATATAGTCGTGTAACATGGCAATACAATATAGCCGTGTGACATGGCAATACAATATAGCCGTGTAACATGGCAATACAGCTGTGTAAGATGACAATATAGCCATGTAACATGGAAATACAATATAGTCGTGTAACATGGCAATACAATATAGTCGTGTAACATGGCAATACAATATAGCCGTGTAACATGGCAATACAGCTGTGTAAGATGACAATATAGCCATGTAACATGTAGTCCAGTTCTGGCCCCGTTTTTTCTTCGCTCTCCGCTGCGCTCCGGGGGGCTGGGCCCCACGCGGGAAAAATGGGTCCAGCATTAATTGCATGCGCATGCGCGAGCAATAAACCGAAAATCCAGTTTATGACCTTCAAGTGAC
>JANSTR010024678.1:0-13616 GCA_025434805.1 Antipathozoanthus remengesaui | reverse complement strand
GGGAGGGGGACGGGGGGAGGGGGTGGTCTGAGAGGGCGCAAAATGCTCACCTCCAACTGGTTTTTCTTTCTCAATTTGGTGACTTTTCTATATGTTGTCAAACTTTGTCAGATTGTTCAAGAATGTTCAACATTTATTGTGAAAAACATTTTTGCCAAGCATTTTCTGGTAGTTTTTTTATTATGTTGCCTTGCATGATAATTTACTATGTAAGACGAATTTACGGAACAAACATTTGAAATATGTCACATGAAAAGCAAGATTCGTGCCACTGCGAAAGGTGACTTTATACTTCGTTAACATGGATTGAATTTGTATCAAAAACTGTGTTTGAAACAAAAGTAAAGGTAATTCATTTTACTTCGATAACACAGTGAGTGGTTGCCCATATTTCTCGTGCCAGAGGCTCGTGTACAAAGCGCTCGAAGGAGCGCCCTTTACCCCCTCGCTCTGTCCGTGCTCCGTTTTACGGGTATTTAAAGCACCATGGAAAAGAGGAAAGTTGAAACAGACGCTGAAATCAGCGAGAATCGAACTGGGGACCTCTCATCATGTAAGAAAAGTGATGCAAATGCTGCATGTGCATTTTGTTGCGTTCGTTTTTAATTATTCAGACTATTCGGCTCACAAACTCGTACGAAGCTATTGCATCTATTTCCGTCCTGATATGAGCCAATTGAAATAGATTATCTGATTCGAGTCAGCCTCTTTCATAAACTGGATGTGCAATTTTCGTTATCTTTCAAATCTAAATTCAGATACATAATCACAGAATTAGTCAATATTGTCCTTGAAACTCTCATAGAAGGAAATGCTGCAGTCTGCAAAAAAAATCATTGTTATGTTGAGGTTATCATCAACCCAAACACTGATATGATACAGTCAATATGCCTTATCCGTTCATTTTGAAATTTGGCAGGATTGTTTTAAAATTGTGTTAGGAGCATTCAGTTTGTTTCCATGGTTATCAGAATGGATAAAGGCCGCTATATTGGAAATTTTTGCAAAATTGCAAAAACACGTAAACAGCAAAACTGTAATACAAAATACAAAAAAACATTTTTGCTTGATAATCCGACATAATTGTTCAAAGCTTAAGAATTTTTTTCTCAAGATACAGAAGAGGCAGCAAATTCATTTATACTTCAAAATACGTGTTTGTGAATAGTTAACACCTACTAGAAACCTTTTCGGGAAACCAAAAAAAATAGACGCATCCTGCGTGTTTAAGGATTAAGGTTATCACTGATCCGCAGGTATAAAAAAGTATGGCTTGCAGAAATAACTCAGATTGATAATTTCCCAGCGATGAAGATCGCTTGAGAAAACTTACACTCAACAATATTGGAAAACCGAGACTGCGATGAACGACGAACCATATTTTGATGCGGAAGCCAAAATCTAAGCGGGCGCAAACCAATGCAATGACCCAGATATCAAATAGCATATTGACCGTAGTTGTTTTCATCTTTTATGGTCACATCTGTTATCTAGTAGTGATGCAATATCGTTTTACTTTCAATCAAAACTTTGAGACGGTTTATACTAAATTACATCCACTGAACTACAGCTGCAGTAGAAATGTAATCTTACCACGAATTGCTTGCATTGAGCCCACATCTCGTTTGGTACATATAGAGAATTTCACTCATTTCCTAGATACTCGAATGACAAAGAACATGGCGGCCGTGTTGGTGTAACTAACAAAAGTTGATTACAAAATTCTACTATTTGAGGTACACCAAAATGGTACACCAACATGGCCACCATGATGTCAGCTGAAAACGACATTATTGTAAGTAGTATGCCCCTATGAGTTCGTTTTAGATACTTAGAGAGCATTTTCACTCATTTCCCAGAGACTTCAATAAGCAAAGGCCATGTTGGTGTACCTAACGAGAGGTGATTTTAAAATTCTACTGTTTGAGGTACGCCGTCATGTGCGAAGGCACAGCATGTACAGTGCGAAAGCTATGGTGTAGTTTTCTTGCACGGTCAGTAGACAAAATTCAAGATGGCAAATTTAGTACAACGCAAATTCAGTACAATGCCAAAACGAAATCTCGAATCTTCGAACTTGTGAAGATCCTCGGAGATCCAATTCTAACCACGTGGAACCTAGGACTGCGTTCTCTTAACGCCAAAGGCAAATATTTAGCGTCTTCATTTGTTTTTTTCTTATATTGGCATGTAATTTCTCGTATGTTCGTAAAATTAGGGTAACGCACTTTATTTTTCATTAAGGGGATATAGCTCAATGGTCCGACTCAAGTCTTGGCTGTAGTTTCTACTTGCCAGAAAGGCCACAATCAGCTTCAACCTCGACGAGAGCCGGACCGCTTTACTTTAAAAAGAGCAAGATGTAAAGAGAGGGGATTTACAAAACACGTTTTGCCTTATGGAATTGTAAACAAAGAGACGCGTGTTAAGCAACCGTCATCAAAAGATCAGTGAACAGTTGCGACCAAGTGCCTATGTAGAAACACAAAGCAACACGCAGGTTAAAAGAGGCCGAAATGTATGCAATGTTTCCTAAGTCTAGAAATTTGCTTTGTGACATTAGTTTGTAATCCACATCGCGCCAACCGTATATGCTCGGGAGTTATATGTTAGAGTAACATATTACGTTGACAATGATAGGTTACAGTTGTCTGTCTGTCCATCCTCCAGGGGTTTGAATTGTTTGAAGGACCAAAACAGGAAGAAATCGAAGCCGCCTTCCTTCGTCACGACACGTCCTACGACTTCAGTGCCTCCGAGTACAGTTTCCGTATTTATTTCAACATGAAGCCGATGTACCAGCGCAACACGGATCCTCTGCGCTATACGCGTCGGCAAGTACGCCGTCGACCTGTGCTACGAACGGACGATGAAATAAACGTGTTGAAGGAGAAAGCCAGACCACGCTCGTTGTTTATGAGGCTATTCAGTTTTGGCAATGGCTAATTGTTTCTCGATCCACTTACCCCTTGCATCAAACGAGCCATGGTTAACTGCGGAAATCAAAGATTTCTGTGTACCATTATCACTTCATTAATGATAAAAGGAGTAGTGAGGAGGTGGATGAGCGAAATCGCATTTCTAATAGGTTATAGATTTAGATTTATAGATTTATAGCTTTTACCACTTCAGGGTGGACGGAGAATCTTAACAGGTCTCACCGACCCAATTGACAAAGATCTCCGAGCGCCTACGGTTTAACGTCCTTATCCGAGAAGACGCGAAGGTCTAACCATTTACAGATGTTAGAGCAAAGGCAGCACCTTCTCCTCAGTTATTTTAAGACCCTGAGTGTTGGTCCGGCCGGGAATCGAACCCGAATCTCCCACACTGCAGACTGGCGCCTTACCAACTGTGTTATAACCAGGCGGCGGAGAGAGACTAGACCAACGGCTTAACGTCCCTGTCCACGGACAGGAATCAGATAGAGATATCAGCCCACATACGGACCCAGCCGAGACTGTTGCACACTGAGAGGTATAAGGCGAGTGAGGTGGTCACTACGCCCTCCTGACGTCTGTTTGATGTAGGCTTTCTGCTTACAGTTGTTATTCGGGACGGAACTGGAAAACACTATTGCCGAATTTTGGTTACTTTCTTTTCTTGTGTGGCTACTGTGTCAAAAACGAGTCTGTAAGCCACTATTCTGTCTTCGTAACAACAGAAAACTTCGGGACCAATCATAGCTGAGTACGCTATCATGCGAATTTACTACACTCCGAGAAACATCGGACTTTGCGACCAATCATAGGCAAGTACAAAGAGATACTAAATGCACAGTTCGACGGTCAAAACTGCAATTATCCCTAACAAAGAGCGAAAGGAAATGATCTGTTTCCGTTATACAACCGATTGACTTATTTTTTTGACGATATTTTTCGTGCTTTTTTTGTGCCAAATCAAGCACAACATTCATGAAATATGCCCAGTGTTTTCTTTTAAAGAGTCTCAAAATTTTCAAAGGTTGAAAGAGGATTTTCACTAAAAAACGTTGCCTGGATAGCAGATCTATTGGCAAACATTCCAGATTTGTGAAATACTCGTGCATGTTATGGCAGCCCAAAACCATTTTTTGGAGATCGTGCAATTTATTTCAGAATATCTCCTTTGGGATGCAATTAAAGCCCTTCGAAAAACAGAACCCGTGCCTCGAGACACAAAACTGAACTCCCTTGAGAGAACTGTATAATCTCAATCAGCTGTATGGACAATATGGAAAAGATCGTCAAGCAACGCAACAATAAAATCCTAAACCGTCCCGCTACAAGCCCGCCGAAACCTGGATGCAACTGCCGAAGAAAAGACCAATGCCCGCTGAACAATAATTACCTAACACCCAGTATTATATACAAAGCACACGTTACAACTGACACCGACTCTACACGAAAGTTTTACATCGGACTCACAGAAGGACCATTCAAAACTCGATATAACAACCACACGTTATCCTAACTCTCAAAATACATCTGGAAACTCGAAGACGAGCGCACTAACTACAAAATACAATGGTCCATACTTGCTAAAGCCGCCGCCTACAACAACAAGACCAAGCGCTGCAACTTATGCCTGACGGAAAAAACTACACATCATCAAAGCTGATACCGTAACACTTCTAAACAAGAGATCCGAACTTATTTCTAAATGCTGCCATGAGACTAAATTCCTTTTAAAAAATCTTAATTAAGCGAGAACAATAGTTTATGGAAACAATAGATTATCACTCATATTTGCATTGCAGAGAACTTGTGTATTTAAAGGGATAGAATATTTTCATATAATAAATCTGTCTGAAGATCGTGAAAGCGTGAAACTCGGAGTAACAGAAAAATCGATGACCCTCCATTGAGTTTACCTTTACACACACACACACACACATATATATACATATGTATATATATATATATTTAGTGAATAAACCCCCTCTACGCATTTTGTATTGAGCAACACAGGCCCGAGGCTGAAAAAGTGTCCAAAAAGTGTACATTTGCCCAAGGCAGAGCCGGGGACAAATGTGAAACTTTGAGGATACTTTTTCAGATGAGGGCAGCTGTATAACTCAATACAAAAAAATGTAGAGGGGGTTTATTTATTTTATGATTCATTAATAATTTTCTCACTGGAGAGAAAAAATGTGAGCGATGAACGCAATGAAGTTTAAAGGCAATTTTTTTTAAACTCTTTTGCGGTATAAAGTTTTTACTAGCTCTGTCTTGTTTGTTTTTGTTGTTGTTCCAAACCTAAAAGCTGAATTTGCAACCATTTTTTTCACAACAAAAAACGCAAACAGACAAATTTTAATTGCTTGTCAGCGGTTACAGATATTGGCCCTGCGAGCGTGCATCACATGATCGTTTTTGACCAATGGTATTGCACGTTTTCAGTATGAAAATTATTGTTGAATTATACATATATATATAATGATGCCTTAAATAAACTGTTGACAGTAAACTGATCACAAAGTGTTCTTAAAATCTTAGCTTTCACCATTCTTTGAGAACATCAGGAACTGATTTAAGACCCTATTCAGACTGGGCTTTTTTGGTCGTCCTGGGACTGGGGGTGTGTCAAATGCCCCCTCTGAGACTTACACTGGTAATTAAGCATCAGTGATGAGACAGGCCCTTTGTTAATTTAATACGCCAAGCTCTGACGTCACAAAGTTACCATCTTGGATTTACATGGAGCCCTGCCATCTTGAATTTTTTGATATGTTCAAATTGTTTGCAATTAAAAGATTTTTTTTTAAATCCAAATTTGCAAAATAAGTTCATTACGGTAATTAAATTTAGTAAGTGATTGCAAAAGAAACAGTGCATTCATCAAAAATGGACAAAACAGTACTCCAGAATTGTCTACCATGGCAACAACATAATTAACAACTAGAAAATGACTACACCAAAATGTTCCAAATAAATTTGAGAAAAAAGTCACCAAGTCGAGTACCATAGACGTAAATTAATTATTGTCCAGGAGTAAAAATTGATGAAACACCCCTCCAGTCTAAATAGGGTTAAGTTTAAGATAGAACAGTGAAAGCTCAAATTCCAATTGGCTCACAGATATCCCATACTAAATCACCTTTGAAAGGAGGATCGACAAATGGCATTTTGTTTGCCTTTGTTTCAGATGATGAGATTCTGAAATTAACCAAGGAAGGAACTCTGTTGGGTTAACAGTTAAATACTAAAATTATTATCCCCTCAGTGTCAGTGCCTAGTGAAATATATCCACCACTAGTTACCTCCATTCAAGAGATAATTACACAATGACCTATTTGCTGGTGAAATTCGGCCAGTGTATAAGTCAACCCCTATTTTTGAAGAGAAAATTGTGTTATTTACTTATTTATTTATTAAATAATCAGTATATAAGTGGACATCAAATTTCTTACATGGTAACTCTTATACATCAAGGAAGTAAAGAGTTTATAGTAACATGCATACAGTAGTTAAAGTCAACATTATATCTCAATGACAGAACAGATCCGCGGGGGCCAGTGTTTTACTCCCATTCATTTACAAGTGAATTCTAATTAGTGTTTTGGTGTTCTTATTTAAAGTTGTGGATACGTACAAGTGCTTAGGTATTTAAAAAATATTGTTTAGCAAGAATTTTGTTGCACGCCTACACCCTGCTCTGAGGTCTAATCTTTTGATCAGCTTTGCGAATTGTTTATGATGAATGATAAAGAATTTCTCTGCATCTTTTTGTGGTGTTGGAGTAGGAAGGAATGTTGCAAGATTAGCCAAGTGAATAGTAAAATATTACTGTCAACAGATTTGGGTTAGATGCATGAAAATAATGTCAAGTTGTTTTCTTGTGTTAGTTCCAAGGCTGTGAAAGAGTTTTTCTGCATTGATGACCCCCCTGGACCATACGACAGCTTGGAAGAAAGCAGGGTTAGTTCAGTGTTGCTGGCATCATCAAGATAAAACATTAAATCACACTATGCTTCTATATGTTCAATCATCCACATGTGTTTCGAAATTTCATCTGGTCGCTTCATGAATGTAAAATGGGAATCTCCTATAGATGACGTGTGAAGTGTGGCTGTTTTCGTTTTTGAGATTGAAGGTGTTTTGCCATAGGACTATTACATCATATTTGCAGCAAGTGAACTCGTATTATTCAGTGATTCGGCTTCCTTAAATTATGGTCCATCCCAGAATGAAAATGCAGAAACCGTTTGGTACTGAAGGAAGGTTTCCATTTCTCAACCATTATATTATCATGTTTCACCTGATTTCATGGTGGACATATATGTATTGTAATGAACAACAGTGTTGTGTGTCTTGTGAGTATTGCATGAACACTGTTCAAACCCTGCAACATGTTGTTGTACTAAATTAGCACCAAAATCATAACTGGTAACCACGCGCCATGTTATACGATCTAATGTTTTGCAAGAAATTGTCTTGCCATAATAGCAAGTGATGTTTATTCCGTTATCTTCCATGTAACATCGCCTTTATTCACTTGCGTTTGTCTTCTCTAAACTGTGTCTCTTAAGATTGAGTGCAACTGAGCAATACGTTTTCAGGAAATTAATTTTTCACTGTATATTTCCTAGGCGTACTGTCAGTTTCTGGAGGACCAGTTGGAAGAGGCAAAACAGAAGGTGTCAGAACTGGCCTCAGAGCTGAACGCCACCAAATCCCAGCTGGCTCAAGCCAGGGTGCAGCAAGAAGCTCTAGTCAGCTCACTGAGAGCTGAACGACAGTTCAAAAGTAAACAGGGGCTTCATGTTGACACCGCCGTTGGGGAGTCTCAACAGGATTTGAGAAGTGGCTACTTTAGAAATACAAGTGGCACTAGGTCACGAAGTGGCAGTCGAGGAAAGTTGAGGAAATCCTGGGATGGTGTTGATGATGTTCAACTTGGTTGGCAGGATAATTTGGAGATTTCCACACATGCAACTCGTGTTCAGAGAGTGAAACAAGCTCAATTTGGTGGGAATCGCCATCAGGACGGTGATTCGCCTGTCAGCGGTGACGGAGAAACTGCCGCCTCCACTTCACAACCGTTGGAAACACTGCAGAGTCCGCCACCACGAGGAACTGAGGGCCGGCTGAGAACCTCAACTCCCATTGACAAGGAAAAGATTGAGTACT
The DNA here is from genome assembly GCA_025434805.1 of Antipathozoanthus remengesaui. Taxonomy (NCBI): domain Eukaryota; kingdom Metazoa; phylum Cnidaria; class Anthozoa; order Zoantharia; family Parazoanthidae; genus Antipathozoanthus; species Antipathozoanthus remengesaui. The sequence goes on along the minus strand of JANSTR010024678.1, from coordinate 5,505 downwards.
CCTTGTCAAATGCTGGAGAAGCAGGGTTGACAACAGAACATGAATATCCCTGTAGCACAACAGAGAAAGGAAGTAGCGAAAACACTACCAAACCTGCGGAACAACGACATGATTTAGGAGTTTCGTCGCCGGAGTGTGTGACTGGCACGTTTATCAGTGACTCTAAACAGCAAAACGACTCTCAGAGAACTAAAAGTACATCAAACAAGCAACATTTGTTCGAAGGATCAGGAGAGATTACAGTGAGAAGTTTAAAGAGAGACAGTGGAATCCTTATAGATCAGTCTCCAACACCAAGCACGTGATACAGTAGCTGCTGGCTAGCAGCACGTGAACAGGGCCTGTAGCGTGTAGCAGCTGATCGGCAGCAGCACATGAACAGGGCCTGCAGTAGCTGCTAGCTAGCAGCACGTGAACAGGGCCTCTATAGTAGCTGATCGGAAGCAGCACGTGAACAGGGCCTGTACATGGCTGGCATCTGATAAGTGTTACACTGGAATGCGACAAACTAAAATCCGCAGTTGAAGAGGTTCAGTAGTTATTTAAAGTAGTCTTAGAACATTGGTTCCTGTTTGAAAGTCATATATTTGGATTTTTAAATCCGCTGCCGTGATTACATGTTTAAAAACTGTGTAATTAGTCAATTACAGTCGTAAAACTGTACATTATTATGAATCTCCCAAGGAGATATGTTTATTTGCAAACACTTTCTGAGTGTGCATAATATCATAGTTCTAAGTGGTTTAATCTTATAAATAATTTATTTGCCTCTCTTTAATTTAAGGTTAAATTACTTTACAGCTCAGCCAATGAACGATTATAGGAGCCTGGATTACAGGTCGTTTTGCTTTGGGGTTCTTTTAAATTTATAAGTCGCGGCAACATGAGCTCGCAAACTTTTTAAATACAAGCTGGGACCAGGTGACGGAATCATTGTGTTGAAAATGATTTGCCGGAAGCTATTATAGTTGAGATACAAATGTTTCGGTACTATATATGTTGGTGAATAATATTAAACTAGACTAATGTGGGACACAGATGTTTCAAAAAGGCTGACCATAAAAAAGCCCAGTATTAGACAGATAAGAGCACAAAGCAGGATGGCAAGTATAACGATAGTGCATACTCTTGAACTACGCTTTACATATTTAGCAAAATTGTGTAATTTGCTTCATAAAATACAAGGCTCACATTTTTTATTCATGTTTTTGTACTATTGCATGGCATGTTAATAGTATGTGTACCATCATGCGTGTCTCCCGGTTCTGTCTCTGCACTGACTACCAGCCATTTTAGAAATTTTGAAGTAGGTCCACCATCCTCCTGCGGGAAAATTTTATTTACTTTTGCTGGCGAGCGTTTACGCGAGGCAGCATCTGTTTGGGCAATAAAGTCGAGAACTTTCGTCCTGGAAATGAGCCACCAAGGATACCTGTTCTGTTGAGGAACAAAATCGCAAGAGTCCGATACAAAAATGGTATTTTTGACCAAACTTTTTTTCACAGAATTTTAGATATAAATTGTACTAGTTTGAAGTTTTAAGGGAATACAACAAGTATAGAGTATATCTATGTGATTTCTTTGCAATATTCTTTGATTTGGGCCATTGTGGTTGGAGTTAATACTATTCTTATCTTCCTCTGACTGTGTACCACAATCTCTGTCTTTCTGTTGTCTTCTGTATTCCTTCTTCTTCTGTACAAGCTTTCGGCAGTCCTGTCCTCTTCAGGTGAATTGATTCTGTTCAGTAGAGGCTCGTGAATGTCTGTCAGTATGTTCGGCTCCCACATGTGGGAGTTGTATTTGTCCTTTTAGTCCTTCACATCGTTCCTACTTCACCATTCCTCTTACGATCTCTATCCTTGGTACGGAACCTTGTTGGGACTCGGCACGTGAGTTCATTAGTGTGCATCGTACTCCCTCGCTATGCTTTGATTTATCCGCACTCCTTCGTTCACTTGTCTTGTTAGCGGGTCTTGCGAAAACCCCACTGGCTCGTAACTATATGTTGCTTTGTCTCCATCATGCTCCACCTGATCATGTTTGTGCGGAGGGTTTCCTTCCAGTTTCTTCTGGTGACCCTTCATGTGTTTTGTTAGGCGGCTAAACAGAGTCCTTCCTGTTTCACCGTGGTATACTGAATTGACCTGTTGTTCCTTACATGTCGCACATCTGATAACGTATCCTGATCCTTCTGGTGTCACTTTTGAGCAGTTCTTTATTTTGACTTTCCACTTGTGCACACTGGACATTCCGTCTTCCACACTCATTTGTCTCTGTTGGGGATTTCTTGCATATGATAGCCCTTATTGGTACTCCACCTTGTTCAATTATCCTGGGTTCATGGGCGTAGCCAGGATTTCTAGGACGGGGGGTTCCAAATTGGTTCCAACGAAAACGGTTGGTCTAAAATCCTTACAGTACGTACGTACCAGACTTTCGCGTTTACGCTACGCAAACAGAAGACGCCTTGGTTGCCGTTGAACGAACGTGTTTAGAACAAAACGAAGAATTTCAGGAATCGAGAGTCCATTACACTCTTGCTGGCAAAAAATCACTGTTAAAAATAGGAGGGGGGACGGGTTCCTTGGCGCGAGAGGGAGGGGGGAGGGGGTGTTCCGGAACCCTCCCCTGGCTACGCCCCTGCCGTCTGATAATTCGTCTTAGTATAAATATAATCATACGTATTGCATGCATGGTGTACTCATTTTATCTTTTCTCAAGAGCAAATATTTTAGTCATTGACTGCTGTCCGGACACTGGATAGAGTATGAGTTCCGATATTTGATATGCAGCTAGATAGAGTAACCGCAAAAGTATTTTACTCGAGTAGCAAACGATCGGTTGCACTGTCGACTATTTGTCGATTCCAAGATTTTGTGCCGTAATGTTACAAAAGGAAATTCTCGGCCATTTCTTAGCCTCGGCTGTTCTCAAATTTTGGTTGATTTTCGGCTTAGGTTAATTGTTATAAAGGAAGGTTATCATTATCAAAAGAAGAGTGTATTACACAAAGTCAACAAAGTCAGCAAGTTATTGACTCTCGATTATAGATACCGAGAATCGCTCATTGAATACAACATAGTATGTTGGAGTTCGAAGATAAGGAGAACGAACTGAAGTATTATGGAAATCAGATCCAGAAGAACTCTGAAGGTCGGTTCCGGCTTGACTTGGATCTGTTTCCACCGGTTGTTACGCAGCTGACACAGATCGAGGAGCTGTATGTATGTCACATAGATTTTGCTACGCTACCAGCAGAGGCGAAGAATTTGAGTAGCCTTAAAGTGTTGAAACTCAAATACAACAATATCGAGCTTTTTCCTAAGTCCATTTGCCACCTTAAGGACCTTCAAGAGTTGGACTTATCCTTTAATTACTTAACTGAACTGCCTGAGGAGATGATCAAGTTAAGAGACTTAAAGATCCTTAATCTCGGAAGTAACTCGCTGAATGGCACAAAGATGGAACCCCTTGGAAAACTGGCAAATCTTGAAGTATTAAAGTTGAATGGCAATTCCTTAAGCAGTGTGCCCGATAGCATAGGGGAATTGGCGCAGTTAAAAGAGCTTAACCTTAAGCACAATCAGCTAAAATTGCACCAAGTTTCTTGCGAAGACTTAGCAATGTTAAAGAGCTTGACATTCCTATAACCGTTTAAAATCCTTTGCAGTAGATTTCTCGCAGTTAATTTTTCTGCATAATCTTGATCTCCAAGGCAACATGCTAAATCATTTCCCGAATGCTATCTGTGGTCTGATAAGCATCGAGCGCTTGGACGTTGCTAAGAACCAAATCAAAACAATTCCAACATCTATCGTTAAGCTAAGTCGTCTGAGAGAACTTTGTTTGGAAAGAAATCGATTAAATCACTTCCCCGAGGTCGTGTGTGGCGTAAATAGTTTAGAGACGATTGATCGGAATGGCAACGATGTCCGAGCCGTACAAGATGACATCCGTAAGTTACAAAATTTGAGATACCTCGATCTCGGAAACTGTGGTCTACGAGATTTTCCCAAATCTATCTGTTCGTTGTAGCAGCTGCGCTGGCTATGTTTGAATGAAAACAAACTGACCAAACCAGGTTGTCTCACTTATTATTCATTTATCTGGAAGAAAACCCAATGGCCAATCCGCCACTTCCTGTGTGTCAGCGAGGCGTACAGGCCATATTTAACTATCTCAAGGCGGCACGGATGCGCCAAACGTTGCACCAGAAGCTTACATTCATCGGCAGCGGTCGTGCAGGCAAAACGAGTCTAGCCCGCTGTCTCCGAATTGGCTGTCCTCTATTGACAGACGAAGCAGAGAGAACCGTTAACCTAGATCGCTTAGTCTGGACGCCAAAACAAGACTTGAACATCCAGGTTTATGACTTTAGAGGACACAGGTAGTATGAGATTGTCCATCACTTTTTCCAGGACAAGTCAGCTATCATTGTACTGGTTGTCAACCTTGCGACATATTACGAGTCAGAGTATGAGAAACATGTAGGAAGTTGGATGAGTGCTAGAAAAGCTCGAGCTCCTGGAGCCACGGTGAAAGTAGTTGGAACCAGCATCGACAGCTGTTCCGTAGAGGAAACACGTGTCAAGAAAGACACAATTCTTGAAGAAATGAGGGCCAAGGAAGATTTGGAAATAAATGCGATAAAAAATGCAATCAGCGGTATAGAACAGAGCTCTGGAGAATCTTACATTTCTAGCATGCGTGCGTCTTTGGCAAATCGTTTGGTCTTACCGAAGACAATGCATGTGGTTTTCTCGAAAACATTTCAGAATTTTGATCCCCTAAAGACAGAACTGCTCAGTGTTGCACGCCTTAGCGATAAAGTGATTCCTGCTTTGTGGCAAGGCCTGCCAGATATGGTGAATCGTTCTTTTACTTTTATTTTTACAATGTTAATCCACAAAGGCGGTAACCATTACGCGGATGTGTGAAGTGCTAGTGTAAATAAAGTTATAAAATGTGCAGTGCAAACTATTTACATCAGAATGTAACAGTATAACAGAAAACAACAAGGTCACTAACAAAAATCGTTGAGAGCAAGTCTAAAATTGGATACAGTTTCCTGGTCTAGGATTTCTGGAGTGAGGCTGTTCCACATTTGGACCAACAAACTATAAACTTGTGTCATTTTATTTCTTTTGTGAGATAAATCCGGCCTGTTGACTTACGTGAATCTTTACTGTGTTAGCATATAAACCAGTCAAGTTCAATGGATGTATGTAATTATGGATTTCTATGACTATGAAATGTACCGATAATTCCACAGCATCACCAGTCCATGAGGAGGTGACCCGAGTTAAGTTGAATTAAAATTTGAATGACAGCTTTCCATAAGTGATTTTTCAGTTTTAAAAATAAATTATCAGGGTCAAAAATCCAACTGGCAGGAAGGCTGCACGTAAATAGTTTTTAAAAAAATTATAGACTGCGTCGGCGGATAGATAAAACGTATGATAAAATCAACCGAGGGTTGACGAAAACAATTTTCCGCGCCGT
>JANSTR010024567.1:0-13617 GCA_025434805.1 Antipathozoanthus remengesaui | reverse complement strand
TCAGCGATGGCGGCGCGGAAATAAAATTATTTTCTGCCCTGCGCTGATTGGGTGTTTCAGACGGGAAATGACGTCACCAGATCACCTGGATTGTATCGGTAATAATAGCATGGTGTAGTGGTCACCACACTCCCTTAACAGCTCTGAGTATCCGGGGGTTGAGTCTCGGCTGCGGCCGTATGTGGGTGATATTTGATCTCTATTTGTCTCCTGTCTGTGGTCAGGGACTTTGTATCACACATAAATGTAATACGAATTAATCATTAATGTAATACAAATTAACCATAAATGTAATATAAATTAACAATGAATGCAATTTACAAATTAATTATATATGTAATATAAATTAACCATAAATGTAATACAAATTAACCATATATGTTATACATATTAACCATAAATGTAATACAAATTAGCTATAAATGTAATACCTCGGACTGGCCATAAATATAATACCAACTGACTTTTTGTAGTAGTTGTTTATTTCGTACATTGGGCATTAACTTAAACAGCGGGGGATACTGAGAAATATTGTACAATATTGGGTGACATTGCTCAAGTAAGACAGATGGACATTAGACAATATTGGGCGATTTTTGGCAAGTTTGCCTTTTTGCTTAGTGGTAACAGAATTTGGCGCTTTAACACCTTTTCAAATTACCTTGTGAGTTCCCGATGTCCTGTCGCAACTCGTTTCAACCTGCTGTAAACATAACGGAGAACTGGAGGCTTCTGTAACCTCGCCCAAGGGGTGTTGTGGAGAACAAACGGTCTTTAATATCTCAGGGGGTGGGGTGGAGCTGGTATCTTTCCTTGCCGATACTGTACCTTCAACCTGAATACAAGCAGTAAAGTTCGCGTTACTTTGTATAACTAAACTAGTCTGGAAAAAATATTTAGACTAAGAACAGAATATGGCATTCTGGTTTTCAATTCAACTATCTGGAATTTGGCATAACCTCTGTACTCAGTTTAAATAGAACTACACAAAGCAAACAATAACCTAACATGCTTCTCAAAAGTAAGACAAATTCGGTAATTTATTAACAATTCGTGCAATTAGTTTCATGTTTATCTCAGACCAGTTGTAGAACAGAGTGGCACAGTATTCTTTGCAACTTGTGATAAATACAAATCCAATTGGCACTGCCTAATTTTCAAGTCGGAGAGACTGGCAGTAACCTGAAAAAATTGTTAGCACCAGTCCTTGACCTGCTTAGAAGTATAAGCAGGTTGCTAATATCAAGTTGCACTAGACACTGGCATTAGAGAATAATTTCGGCCAGTCTATCGCAGGCAAAAATTGAAGATGAGAATAGATCTTAACTATAAATTTGCAACCTATAAACCAGAGGCTTGAAAGGACACAAAAATCCAGAAAAGAAAGAGGATCGAGGGAGCAACTGAGAGAACAGAAGACGATGTGCATTCTCTCAGTATAACAAAATGCCTAGCTACGCCTCTGTCTACGTCAACTTAAAATGACTGACCTTGTGTGCTGTTTGTGCACCCAGATGAAGAAGGTAATCAGGGAAGTCCCTAGGTAGTTTGACGTCAACCACCGTTTCTGCCTCGTTATCAACCGGACCCCAGAACCACCTTCTCCAGTCTTCCACACGTTGTCTCTTTTCCTCCTCCGGATCTGGTTTCGCTTCCTCCACGCTCTCTGTTGAGGAGACTCTATGCATCTCCATAAAGCTGTCCACGTCTGTCTCGTCAATTTGACCCTGAATGTTGTATATGTTGATGATGGTAATGCAAATATGATGGCAATAGTGATATGTTGATATGATAATGATAATGATTCTATGATGATGATGACAATAGCTATGATAATGATGGTGATAATGAGGATCTTATGATGATGATGGTAATCTAATTATGATGGTTATGGTAATAATGATGATAATCTGATTATGATGATAATCCTATGATAAAAATAACGATTACTATAGCTATGATAATGATAATGATGGTGATGGTGATGATAATGATAATGAGGATCTTTTGATGATGATAATGATGATTTTATAATGGTGATGATGATGATATTATTATTATGATGATGATGATGTTATGATGATAATTATCGTAATCTCATTATGATGGTAACGGTGATGATGATAATCTCATGATTGGAAATCACTTTAAACCCTTAACCCTATTCAGACTGGAGGGGGCGTTTCACGCCCCTCTCATCTTTCATCGTTTATTATTGCTAAACGATTACGTCTACAGTACTCGTACTTCGTGACTTTTCCTAAAAGTTATCTGGGAACATTTTAGTGTGGTCATTTTTAGTTGTTAATTACGCTGTTGCCATGGTAACCAAATTCTGGAGCACGTTTTGTTCAATTTTGACTGAAAACAGTTTCTTTTGCATTTTTTCTGCGTATTTTATTTCACTATTGCATAAATCACTTACGAAAGTTAATTAATGAACTTATTTAGCAATTTTGGATTAAAAAATAACTTTTTACAACAATTTGAACATATCGAAAAATCCAAGATGGTGGCCATGGAAATCCAAGATGGCAACTTTGTGACGTCATGTGACGTCAGAGCTGACGCATTAAATTAGCAAAGGACTTGCCTCGTGATGCTTAATTAATGGTTAAGTCTCATATCCATAGCATGTATAGTTTAGGAGAAACAGAGGGGGGGGGGCGTTTGACACCCCCACCCCCCAGTCGCAGGAATGAAAAAAAAGCGCAGTCTGAATAGGGTTCAGTTGTGATGATAACTAACATATACCATATAATTGTATTAACTGTGACTTGGTGAGTTGGATTTGCAATTTAACTTCTCTGTTAACCCTTCCCCTCCTGATTTTCAATTTAGTAATTTATCAAATTTTATGAAAATTGTCAACTTCTGAATTTCATGAAACAATGAACATTTTGAGAATCTACTCTTCGAGACAAACAAAATGAATGGTTCTTTATAGAGTTTTATCAACTGGTTCAAAAGTTAGGACATTCTTTGTTTATTGGAAAACTGGGTTTAGTAGAGAAAGGGTCAAGGAATTGAGGGTTGCCAAAAGCAAAGGGCCCAGAAACTTCCATGTAGAAGTCCAAGGTTCCACCACTGACTTAATGTGTTAACACAATGACATATTCTTACATTACATACAATCTCATCAGTGGCCAGGTTAGTTGAACTTAACAAATAAAGTATAACAAAATCAACCCAGGGTTGACAAAATAATTTTCCGTGCCTTGAGGTTCAAAGAAAGCAGAAGTTTCATCTGCGATGTTCCAATGAAGGGCTAATGCTTGAAACGTCAGTTTTCTTCGAATCTTACGGTGTAGAAAAAAGTTTTATCAACCCTTGGTTGATTTTATTATGCACTTGACCTATCTGCTGACAGAGTCTATAATTTTTTTGAAAACCATTTTAATACTAAGAGTTTAACAAACAAAGGTTACTCATCAGCTTCTATTGTATGTTTAACCAATATATCGTTTCTTCCTCAGAATCTGATGGGAGTAATTCCAGCCCAAGAATCAGAAAAGAGAATTGAATTTACCAAGCCTCATCATGTCACTATAGTTCCCACTTACCACCTCTGGTGCCTTGGCTTTCGTCTTTGAAGCAAACAAATTGTCTTCTCCTTTGCTTCCCAACAGCCCCTCATCCCCAAGGGGGCCAGCCACTTTTTTGGCCCCCTTGGGTTTGGGGGCAGCACCCGGTGGGGGCAACCCACCACCACCAAACAGGTCAACGCCTCCGAACATGGACACAGCCCCCACTGGTGGCTTCTTGACCTTTGGCTTCTCTTCCTCATCAGCAGCTTCAGTGTCTGGGAGTGTTGTCTGTGTTGGGGTTGGCTCGGCTGCCGGGGCAGCTGGTTGAGCAGGTGGTTTGGAAGGGGCAGCAAAGAGATCATCCTCCTCATCACTGAACAGTCCTTTGCTTGGCCTGGACTTGGATGGTGCAGGGACAGGAGAGGCTTTGGCCTTTGGCTGACTGCTAAACAGACCATCTTCTTTGACAGCACGAGGGTCAGTAGTTTTTTCTGTGGGTTTATCTGAAAGTTATACAATTCATGTTTATTTTTCTGAGGATTTATCGAGGTTTATATTTGGGATTTATAAGGTACATAATTTCCAAAGTTTGTCAATACCCGCAGCTCATTAAATAGTCTTTCCTTGACAGACACTGATAAATAACATTGTTATATAGCTACTGCATTTGCGACTCAAATGCACGCTCTCATTGGCTACATCGAGGTCACATAGATGAGTTCAAATCAAATGTTCCCCGGCTGGTCAACATCTTGAAAATTATTGACCAGATAATGAACATTGCTGTCGTGCTGTCACGTTTGTGAGCGAGAACATTTGTTTTGTTTAATATTAAAATTGTGTTTTATTTTGTTTATGTTATATAACAAAACACTTTGTCTCTGGGAAACATCGAGATTCTCAGGGGAAAAAAAACAGATGTTTCCACTGTGAGCAGTCATTAACTGTATAATATTTTGCTTGCTCCAATAATTGTTAATTAATTCTTCTGATCGACATTGTCATCTCTGACTAAATTATTGATGATGTGAGCTGCCCAACCAATTGTCGGGTTTCAGATGACATCACGATGGCCCAGATGGAGGCCATTAAACAATGCAATTTCAAATTAGCTTTTCTTTTGACCTTCAAGTGCTTCTTTGTCTTTGTATCTCTTTGGATTACCCAACAATAGCCACATTTTCCATGGGTGGTCTAAAGTTGAAGTTCCAGATGAATCCAAATTTATGGATAAACAAAACTAACAGTTAACCAGATCTAAATTCTCTTGGCAAAGTCTATACAGTTGTGAGTGAGGTTAGCCAGACAGTTAAATATAATTATGTCTGACAACCATGAAGTCCTGGGTTCAATCCTGTTCTGGAGGCGGGCTTGAACATTGTGCCACACCTTCTTTTACAGTGAGGGATGTTAAGCTGTTGGTCTAGTTTGAATTCTCAATATTGTAATGTAGAGTTTAAAATAATCTACACATAGGATTAAAGAAATCCTGGAATCGTGGTCTCTCACAAACTACAGCCAATATATTCATGTACTTAATGTCTCTTTCACAGAAAGCCTTGTGAATTATCTGGCTAAACCTCTCAATGACTGAACCAGGATAGGGTAGGATGCAGAAAATCTCTGTGAGCAGCACCTGGATATGCATTATGTACATGTACAGTATGAGTGAACTGTTCCTTTTTCTCACCATCTGTATCCTCATTAACAGTCTCCTTGTGTATCTCAGTAGAGTCTGACAATGGGGGTGGCTCCCCAGCAAACAAATCAACACCACCAAACATGGCCACTGCTCCTGCTGGTTTCTTAATCTTTGCAGCTTCAACCTCTTTGATTTGCTCAGTTTCTGGCTCCCCAGCTGGTTTGGGTAAGGATACTCTGTTATGACAGTAACTTTAAACCACATGTGCATACGAGACGAGATTGAATGTTGGATGGATAGGATGAAATATCGCATCATAGCGAATCCAGTCGATGTTGCATGGTTATGATCAGCAGCAAAACGTACACCAATTAGAGTTCAGTGGATTTTTGTTTCCACAGTAACTTTAAATGACATGAGATTGAACCTTGGATGGATAGGATGAAATCTGACATTATATAGAATCCAGTCGATGTTACATGGTTATGATCAGCAGCATAACTTGCACCAATTAGAGTTCAGTGGATTTTCTGTTTCCACAGTAACTTTAAACCATGTGTGCATATGAGACGAGATTGAATGTTGGATGGATAGGATGAAATCTGACATTATAGAGAATCTAGTCGATGTTGAAAGGTTAAGATTGGCAGCAAACTTAAACCAATTAGAGTTTAGTGGATTTTTCTGCTTCCACAGTAACTTTAAACCACATGTGCATATATGAGATGAGATTGAACCTTGGACAGATAGGATGAAATCTGATAAATGTAATAGAGAATCCTATTGATGTTACAAGGTTAGATTGACAGCATTACTTACACCAATAACACTTCAGTGGATTTTCTGTTTCCACATTAACTTTAAACCATGTGTGCAGAAGGACCGAGATCAAATGCCAGATGGGATAGAATGAAATTTCATATTTTTGAGTCTAGTTGAAGTTACAAAGTTATGGTCAGCACCAACTGGAGTTCAGTGGATTTCAATCTAAACAAAATATTATTTGTCATCCTGATTACTGTGAAACATTAATGTTGAGAGACATGGACAACAGGCAAATCATTAAACTTGGAGATCCAGTAAAATTAACTGCCAAAGTAAGTTAGATTATTACAAGGAATGTTGATGTGTATGAAGCACATTTATTATATGGCAAAGATACTACACACATTCTGATTTGTTCCTATGTGGTCATGTATGTAATGTCTACGGGCATTATGGATTGATTGTTAAAGACCTACGCACGCACATACTGTACCAAGATGTACCAAGTACAGAATTCTCGCTTGCACTGTGTTATTCTCATTTTTAAAAGAAGGTCATATATTAAATTATTATTAACCTCTAATGTTCAGTATTTATGAGAAATATCAAACTTTGGCTTAGATGCATTAACCTCACTATCACTCAGTCAATGCAGCAAGACCTTAGTTTGATATTTCACACAAAGACCTCACTCTCGGTTAAGAAGTAATTGGTAATCATGTCAACTGATCAGTTGTTAAACTGCTAACCTACAAATATGCTACACAAATCCATGTTGAAGAATACTGACTCAGATTGTCGCACAACTGACTACAAAAGCACAAGTTCAGTTGTCTATATATACTTTTAAGTAATAATTTTATAACATCAAACTGGTTTTCAGGAGTTCCTCTAAAGGTTGCTTTCCATATAGCTGTACATAGTCTCATACAATTTGTGAAGGGGTGTTTGTAATAATTAACAAATGGTTGTGACGGATCAGAAATTGTTCACAATGATATTTGCACACCATCTTTTTCAATGTTGTATATCGCAGTGGTGCCAGAAACTCTCGGAAACATGGCTACCATTTATATTTTGCTTGTGATAATAAACAAAGGGTAAAACTATTTCTAATATTGCAAAGGGTTAGCGATGGCCTGCAAGCACCCCTTTGCAAACTGTTTGCAATGATTTAACCGTTTCACTCCAATGGTCACCCCCATCGACATCTAGCTTCTCCTCACAGTATCAATATAAAATAAGATGATTGGTGTTGAGAATATGAAAATTGATCATCCATTACAAATTATCTCAGATCAAAGATAAAATTCTCCCAACTTATTATAAACAGAAAATATATGAAAAAGTCATGAGAATTTAAAATTCATCATTTTGGCACTTCTGGGAGTGAAAGGGTTAAGGCTGTATGACTAGATCCATTTCTGAGTAGGGCCAATGCTTAACCCCGAGTTTTCAGAGTGTTAAGCCGATGAGAATATACGACTTGCCCAGGACAGGACACTAATCCATCATAGTCTATCTCCAAACAGTAGTTGGCACTCATTTATGCAGTTGAGTCTGTTGGAGCAAGTTGAGAAAGCTGCGCCTTACTCAAGGATTGATTGGGGTTTGAACTCATGACCATTTGAACCCACTGCACCGTCGATGGCTATATGGAAAGTAACCTTTAAAAACATACCAAAAGAACTAAACTGATCAGGGTAATGTAAGATACTGTACACAAAATATTAACTGAAAGGACTACCTTCACCAGCCTTGACTATTTTCAGCACTAAAAATACAATTAAATTAATAAATTACCCATAAATTACAAATACATTATTGTTCACCTTTGCTGGCAAAGAGATCCTCTTCTTCATCACTAAAGAGGCTTGCAGTTTGTTTCTTGTTTGCAGGCTTGCTTCCCTTTTCGCTGACCGAGGGTTTCTGCAAAAAGCAAATCACTAGAGAATGAAAAGCCTGAAGCTATGTACAGCTGATTAAAACAGAACAAATATGGGCCTGTACTAGTGGGGGACAAAGCAGTTTCCATGACATTTAGGAAACGTATAATTTGAAAATACTGGCTCATGCATGAATCACTATATCAACACGAACAAAACAAGAGACAAAGTGATGTACTGTAGATTGGATCAGAGCTGCACCCAGGGATAGCAGCGAGTGATCGTGACAAAGAATTATTCCACACATTTGAACTGTACAAAGTTTTCTCCTTTTTATTGTATTATATTACATTATTATCTTAATATCTTCACGTCATTTTAACAACATAGTTTTAATAACTGTAGGCATTTTTATCCATGTAATTCAGTATTATTAGTATGAAAATGGAATATTCTAATTATTATTATAAAAACTGAAACTAAGACACAGTAATCGCAGTTTAAATTCTGGAACTTGAAAACAATCTATACCTTTGACTGAGAAGAAAACAGGTCATCACTTTCACCACCAAACATTCCATCATCTCCATCATCAAACATTGACTGGATTTTGGAAGATGATTTCGGTTTTGTCTGAGGAAAGAAGGTATAAACCTTTTACAAATGAATAATACACACTTCAATGCACCCTAAAGGGTGAAGAGGGAGACAGTGGGTAGCCCACTTCTCTTGATGAAAATCCCCATGTATGGATGGCAGTATAGAGGCTGAAGTATAAAGGCGAGAAGACAGGAACAGGGCTCAAAATAAAGGCCAGTCAACAGACAATGTCCAGTCAGATTGGTGACATGACCGGACAAAACTTTCTATTGTCGGCCATGTTGACTGGTCATGCATATTCTGCTGGTTCACAAATGAATGATTGACAAAAGCAGTTCAAAGACAGTCAAGAGTGAAATTTGCAATGTTTTTACTGTATAATTCATATATTGGGCTTGTATTGTCATAACTTATGATTTCTTCTTCATAACATTGACCAGTCAAAACGGAGACATGTCCGAGATAAAATTACTTTGCCTAGTCAATTTAACCAGCCTTCATGCAAAAAAATAATTCTTTTGAGCCTTGCAGGCAAGAGGCAAGATTTCACTAATACAACAGCACATGTTTTATAATTATAACAGTATATGAAACACAACATCCGGCAGCTTCACCTTTATCACTTCCTTTGTAGCTGAAGCAGGAGATGGTGCTGAAGTTGGAGCTGGCTGGGTAACGGGAGAACTGAATGTGTCAGCCTCATCATCATCTTCAAACAGTCCAGATGATATTGACGGCTTTGGTTTCTATAATATAATATTGATATAATTAAGTCTTTAATCTTTGACATTATCCTAGTAATCAAAACCAAATAGTGGGAACCGAGACAAGAGACTCAGTGTGGTGACAAGAATGAGAATATGAATTGACACAAACTTGTCCTGGTAAATTATGGATCCAATACCAAACACTGCATGTAAATGTATCAAATCAAGCCCTAACCATTACCCTTTCTTTTATCAATTCATAAACCAATTGTTCTCTAGTAGATCTATCATGGATCAAGACAACTGTTTTAGTTGATGTGGTTGGATGGATATTTGGTAGAGGATGGACACCTATTACAAGTACAGGTTTGATTATAATTTATTAATGATTCTTGTGAACCCCAAAAAAGTATATCAAAATGGGGGAGGTAGTCAAGTGAATCTCTGGTCTGTTCTACAAGGAGACCAACAGATGAGTGTTCTCAAGGTGTTCATAAAAAAATGTAATCCCTGATGCAGTTACGCACACCAAACATGCCAATTGCAGTACCGTTAGGGTCATGGATGTGGTGTATGCTCTGCAATGGTTCAGTTGATAAAGGGCTACACTTTTCAAGTTAACGACTCATTTAGCAGACACCAAAATCTTTTATCATAAAGGTAACTATGATCTCTTCATAGAGAGGGGAGGTAGTCAAGTGAATCTCTGGTCTGTTCTACAAGGAGACCAACAGATGAGTGTTCTCAAGGTGTTCATAAAGAATGTAATCCCTGATGCAGTTACGCACACCAAACATGCCAATTGCATTTAGCAGACACCAAATCTTTCACTTCTGCATAATCAAGGATTCATGTAATATATTTGGAAAAAATTTACTTGTGAAACTAGGCAGAACAATTGATTCTCTGTTACAACATATACCTTTTCTTGCTTTTCTGGAGCTGGCTTCTTGTTAACAACACTGCATACAACCAAGAGAACATGTGAGAACTTATAATTCAGGAAATTAAGTGTGGAAAAATAAAAAGAATACTAAATTATGTACTGTATAGCCCAAATATTAGAAAATGGAGCTACAACTTCAAGTTGGGATGACATATTAATACAGCATAGAATTATACAGTAATATGTAGTGTACATTTGTACTTCTTAATATAATCTTGAAACTGGAACCACCCTACTGTAGAAAACAGCCAAGTAAAAAGTCAAAAAAAAGGAAGTAAAAAGTCCTGTGAGCCCTTTTGCTCAGTTGTTTCCTCAGATGTGTGGCTATGTTTATGTGAGCAATTTTGCTCTGTGGGGAATGAGGAAAATTCCTGCCGTAGCTTGTTGTGTTTTTATTGTGAAATTCAGAAATCTTTCATCATAAAGGTACATCTATGATCTCTTCATAGCTACAGATGCTTAACTCTTTGCATGCTTTACCTCTGCTCAATACATCACCAAATGCTAAAAGCAAACTCCAAATGTGAGAAAACACACAGTGAGAAAACTGTCTTGCAAGGCAAAAACAATGTGAGATATTTTTCTAATAGCCTTACAAGGCTAATTCTCTCATAAACTCATAAGACTTATCACTCAGCCATTTTAATTATCAAGTGTGTCAAGGATTTACCCTTTTCAACCCACCAAATTTTTAATATTAATCTTCTCATTATAAAAAAGTCAGTTGGTTGCATGAGACTATAGAATGTGGTCATCCAATTTAATTTCTTCACAATACAGTAATATACAATATTCTCCCAAATTAATTATAAAAAAATCCATGAAGAGTGATACATGTGAAACCCATATTGTCCTTGTACTTTTAAGTACATCGACATTACATTTATGACAATTTATAATGTGCAAATATCAATAAAAATTTTCATCTGCACATTACAACTGTTAAGGCAAAAAGTAATAAAATTACAAGTAGTTTAAAATTACAAAATATGTTCTTCCTATGCAGTTGCTTGTCAACTGTCTTATTATATATCAACTGCCGTTTTTGAAAATAATCATCTTTCTATCTAAACTACCAAGCTAGGATTTTAACTACTTTAACACACAAAACGCTGTCTATCTGTCTAAAACTAACTAGTATTAAAGTATTAAATCATCAGATTATAAGACCTTGTAGACTTCACAGGAGGTGCAGCAAAGAAGTCATCCTCTTCATCCTGCTCATCATCATCAAACAAACTAATTGTGGTCTTTGACTTTGGCTTGTTCTTGGGTTGTGCTTGGGACTCAGGTTTCTGCTTAGGGGGCGACCCAAACAAGCTACTTCCTCCCTCTTCACTATCATCGCTGAATAATCCTCCTCCCCCTGACTTGGGCTTTGATGGTTGTGACACAGGGGGAGTACTCTTGGGTTCTGCCTTGACCTCTGGGATTCTTGGTTTGTCAATCTGAACAAAGCAATAACAATCTAAATGTTACTAAGACAAGTGTTAGAAATGGAGCTGAAAAAGCTACTATCATATTTATTATTATTATTCATTTTTTATGATTATAATACTTACACTCAAAATAGTCAAACTGACAATGTGTACATTCTTAATAAACAAAAAATATTAATATTATATGACAAACAATGACATATTATGATGAATGATGCCATTAAATGCATCAAATCGCAAAACATGATATTTCTACCTTTTCACTGTTGGCTGAACCAAACAATGGAGGTGGTGAGCTTCCAAACATCGACACCGCTCCAGCAGGTAACTACACATATATTGAAAAAAGAAATGTCCTTCAATTTCTGACCTGCACTCGCATGGAAGAGGAAGCAACCACAACAAAGACATTGCCCTCAAAATAGTTGGCAAGGTGTAATCATTGTTATAATAGAAATTCATGCAGTATCATCAATACATTACTCTCTCATTCAACCAATCAGCCCACTGTATAATTTTATTGATACTATTGGGAGAAGATAAATATTGATAAACATGGCAGGAGTGAATTGTTCAAAAAGTAAGCATAAAAACAGGTGTAGCCCTGCACATCACATTCTCAAACAAGCTATTTAGCTAAACATAATTATATAGGCAGGGGGGGGGGGGTGAGGTTCGATGACTCCCACTCCAAATATGCCATATCTGTTCATATTGAAATTTGGATTACCAATTGGGCTAGGAGTATTCAATTAAGGCTGGTCATGTGACCATCTGACTTTTGCCATGGTTACCAGAATAGATAAAGGCCGCCATATTGAATTTTTTTTCAAAATTGCAATTGAACACCTCAAACCGCAAAAATACTGTTGTTTTCTTATGTTTCTGTTGCAAAATACTATATGCAATGTTATCAGCTTCATAGGAATACAAAGTAAAAGAAATTTTTCAAAATCCAGAAGGGGTAGCAAATTCATTTACATGTGTTTATGAATACGTAACAGCTATTAGTATTAACCAAACAGGTGAATAGCACTTTTCGTGCGCTCTGATTGGTTCATCAAACATCAAATATCCTGTGCTATTCACTTCGGTTACTCATCAACAGTCTTGTTCTATCGCCTTAGCGTTCACTCTGATCTCTTATTCAATTTCAATTTCGTTATCACTGACGTCTATCAGTGAGCATTCTGGTAGGGGATGGGGGGACGCTTATACGAGGGGGAGCACTTATTTAATTTTTGGTAGTTTTAGAGGGGCGCTTATTTGAAAGAGGGTGCTAATTCAAATAAATATGATAGTTCCAGAAATATGTTCCATACACCCACCATAAAAAGAATTTAATTTCTCACCCTTCCAGACCTTCCAGAATAATTATGACAAACACCCCCACCCTCCCCCCCTATCTAACATTTTAATTATCAAGGAAATAGGGCCTAGCTGTAAAAAACTGCAACATTGGTGCACATGTACAGCTGGCATGAAATAGATGAAGTGTTTAAGGTATAGCAGTAATATGTGCAAAGCATGTAGATATTTAGAGAAAGCATTTTTCCTATTATACTCATCAAATACAATGACTGTATTTTAGCTTGCAGAATTGATATACCAGTATTTGGTTAATTTATCTAAACTTCAGGTGAACTAGAGAGTACAATGTTGACTAGCACCTGAACAACATCCAAATATGTAGACAAACTGTCTGGATATCATTATGGATTATTCACCTTTCCTGGAAAATGCTATAATTACACATCCTTAAACTGTTTACAGGAAATTTGCTTAGCTTAAAAGTAAGCTTTCAGCTAAAACTCTAGCCTTGTTCATACTGTTGTAACCTAACTTTGATGTGGAAGCGAGGCTACTTGAAACTGTCTGGATGTTTGTCAGCTCCAAGTATTACTTCTCTGGGGTTCTAAATAATTATTGTAAATGCACTAAAAAGCCCCTTGGGTCTTATTAAATTTTAGGTCCTTTGGAGGGGAGCTTACATTAGAAAGGGGGCTTACTTAGGGTGCGTTCGATTGGCCCTATTCTGGAATAGGAATATGTGGAATAAAAACTTTGATCGACTCAATGAACTACTATTCCAAGATAGAAATATA
>JANSTR010024456.1:0-13624 GCA_025434805.1 Antipathozoanthus remengesaui | reverse complement strand
AGCAAAACTATTTACTCAAAGTCATTAATGCATGGAACTCTACATATTTCTTTCAATCCCACGTGAATTTACTTCAACAAAGCTCAGTACATTCAAAACTCTGCACATTTGATAATGACGGGATGACACCGTCGAAACGTCATGTTTTCAACTGTATACTTGCACTGTTTTTTCTTGTAAAATGATTTCATAATAATATGCGTTTAACAGTACTTTTGAAAATCGGGTATAACATTACAAAATAACCTTCACTGATATAATCACAGGCAGCCCAAGCGCTGAATTCATTTATTGTATGCTTAATTGTATGGGTGAAAATACTGAAACGACGTGCGATTAATGTTTACTTACCCTTTTTGTTGTACCATGTGTGGAGTTTGGAGAACACCGTAGGCGTAGAATTTTGCTTTTCTAGTTTCTCCGGGAAACATCGTTCAAGCCGTTCCTACAGCGAATTCAGAGCAGGGGCGTAGCCAGGATCTCTAGGAAGGGGGGGGGGGCTTCCAAATTGGTTCCAACGAAAACGGTTGGTCTAAAATTATTACATTATGTACGTACAAGACTTTGGCTTATACGCTATGCAAACAGAAGGCCGTTTGGCTACCATTGAGCGAACGTGTTTGTCGCTTTCTCGATATTTATGTTTTAAAAATAAGAGAGAGAGGGGTTCCTTGCCTCGAGAGGGGGGGGGGGGGGTTCCGGAACCACTGGAACTCTCCCCTGGCTATGCCCCTGCAGAGCTTGGTCTGGCTGTGTGGCCTATGATATAATGAACCACTACTGAATCACGCGCTCGAACTCTCCTGAGCGGGATTGTATTGACTGTTTTTCTTTTTCCGTGTCTGTACAAGGTCAATCCATTCATGAAGCAGCAAAAGTAGGAAATTTAGACCGCATGAAAGAACTTATCGAAGTAAATCCCTTGATGAGGAACGCGAAGGATGACCGAGGAATGACACCCCTTCACCTTGCCTCTTCAAACGGTCATATTGACTGTGTCAGTTGGCTGGCCTCGAATGAAATGGACCTAGCAGAAGAGACACCAACGGGCTACACGGCAATGCACCTGGCCGCCATGAATGGTCACGTGGACTGCATGACGGTGAGTGGTATAGAACATAAGCAGATTTGTCACTTACAAACAGAAAGTATTACATTGTGGAAAAAACATATGTTCAAGCGGCAACAATATCTCACCAGCGAGTCTTCGAACGAGTAAGATGATCGTGCCAGAAGATCATAAAGCTAATGGTAATTTTCATCTTATTATAAGTGATGTAGATTGAAGCTGGGATTACCATGTCATGTTTCCAGAGTTAATAGAGGGTGATATGTACGAAAATACGCCACTCGTCTCCCGTGTGGTCAATCGATATGGCCACTCGCGTTACATGCGAATGCTTTAATTTGATTGACTATCTTATTCATGGTCTCTTACGCAATAGAACTCTGGCATCCAAGATGGAGTCGATTTTCCGTTGTAGTGATGTTTCCTGTAGTGATGTTTCCAAGGCCGTTCCAAAAAACAAAAGCATTACATAATATGGTGTAAAAAATGCTTAAATTGTATAATAATTAAATCTTAATTTGTTTTGCTCGCTGCAGTCTCATGAACTATCGTCCGATAGAAATTGCGAGCTCATGCATATTTAAATTGATAATTAGAAAGTGCTAAGAGAAAGTGAAATGTTGCAAGTTTTACTTTGGCAAGTCGTCATTTCATAGTGAATTGTTACTGCCTCGCAAGTGTTTATAAAATTGCTCGTATTTGATAAAGTAATCCCAAAAGACCTTGTACAGGCTAGCACACTCTTGGAAGAAATATTTTCAGAAAATCTACTTTTCAGGACTGTTGTAAATGCAGATAGTCTATACAATTTTTCCTTACTGATGCGTATTTAGTGGTACTTCAGAAAGGTGTTTGAACGACATTAAACAATAGACGTTTTTTACCCTTTAACTAATAACAGTAATAACGGTAATAACAGTAATAAATCCTTAAAATTACAAATAAACTTGGAATTATGATAGTCAATAGACCACTTTGTTGTGAAGTTTAAGATAGTCCACCTGTGATAAACAAATAAACTCTCCTTTGCCAGTATATAGTCAAACCTTCGGGAGATTGTTTTGTAATTCCATTTCAACGGAATATTGAAAGATCCATCGAACTTGATGAGGCACATTACTGAAAATGTGTTTGTGTCGATACACTTTTTTTTACTCACTTTCATTCAGTATCTTCTATCCCCTTTGATCAAAATTTGATTGACTGTACCAGTTCTAGCTTCAAAAATTCGTACGTAAAGGACCTGAATAGCTGATAAAATGCACTGCTTGCCTCTCGAAATATCACAAAAAGATTAATGAAATGAGTGCACACACGCGATCACCGATCACACGTGAAAAAGGTCGCTGATATGTTCAGAGATCGTACTGTATTTTGCCAAGGAGCACTGATACCTGTCAAGTTTAGTGTCGTTGCTGCCTAACGTTTGCAGCAATCTGCAAAAGTCTAGTCACTATCAAATGTATTAAATGCTGAAATTTTGATTGGCTATTCACTGATGATCTATTACTCAATAAATCCCCTCCGGAACGCAACCATAGCTGCGTTATCATGATTTAATTATTAGCCGATCGAAATTGGGAGCTCATATTATGTCGAATGGAGTGTCGTGGAATACATGCCACGTGTCACTTGTATTTTCTCTTTAAGCGAGTTTGTATACAAAAAACAATCCGTGACATGCACCACGATATTGTAAAAGAAAGCGTTACATGAAACTTATGTCATGCTTATATGTTTTAAAAAGGTATTTTGTAAAATAATCTTATATGTTACGTGTTTGCCTATTTTATAGATTTTGTCAGCAATGGGTGCCACAATAAGCTGCAGGACGATTGACGAATTGTCACCCCTTCATCTTGCTACAATGAGGTTGGTGGTCCGGTAGCATATGAACCCAGCCTGATACTCAGTAGAGCAGGTTCTTTACGGGGCTAGTGCAAAGACACCCCGTCCTCGAATTGTGCTGCTTCATTTGAAGGATTAACACAATTTGGATCTGTAGCTTAGTACAATGTAAAAAGCATTTTGTCCCTGCCTCGCGCACAGACACGGATGGATGCGTACTTTCAGTGCAGTTGTTATTACTTTGCAAATTTATAAACAATTAGGTTCGGTTTCTAGTACAAAAATGTTGGTTCAAATTAACCAGAGGGGGAGGGGTGATTAGGTTGTAGCATTGTCTCCATTGGTTCCGTCGTTGAAGTCTCTGTTTTAGATCTCCTAATATTTATACTTGTTTTGTTATACATACTAGTATTCTCAACTTTACACAATTATATTCTAATTTCTTTTCTAATGTCACAGTGAACACATCCTTGCGATTTTCTTCGACCGTGTCGCATACTTGTAACATACTTTATCTTTCAGTGGCAATTTAGATTGCGTAAAGTGGCTCCTTGCCAATCGGGCTTTAACTGACATCATAGATATCAACCAGCGAACTCCACTGGACGTCGCCGAGGTTTGTGAAGTTCATGCATTTCGGATGTTTTGTTTGGCATTCAGGCAGGCAAGTCGGACCCGGTAAAAGAGCACGCACGAGTTGGATAACTTTGATATGTAGATAAAACAGCACGCACGGATTGGATAACTCTGAACATGTAGGTAAAACTGCACGCATAGATAACTCTGAACATATAGGTAAAACAAAAAGCATAAATTGGATAACTCTGAACATATAGGTAAACCGAACGCATATATTGGATAACTCTGAACATGTAGGTAAGGCAACACACATGGATTGGATAACTGTGAACACGTAGGTAAGGTAACACACATGGATTGGATAACTCTGAACATGTAGGTAAGGTAACACACATGGATTGGATAACTGTGAACACGTAGGTAAGGCAGCACACACGGATTGGATAACTCTGAACATATAGGTAAGACAGCATGCATAGATTGGATAACTGTGAACATGTAGGTAAGGTAGCACACATGGATTGGATAACTATGAACACGTAGGTAAGGTAGCACACATGGATTGGATAACTGTGAACACGTAGGTAAGACAGCACGCATAGATTGGATAACTCTGAACATATAGGTAAGACAGCACACACGGATTGGATAACTGTGAACATGTAGGTAAGGTAGCACACATGGATTGGATAACTCTGAACATGTAGGTAAGGCAGCACACACGGATTGGATAACTCTGAACATGTAGGTAAGGTAGCACACATGGATTGGATAACTGTGAACACGTAGGTAAGGCAGCACACATGGATTGGATAACTGTGAACACGTAGGTAAGGTAGCACACATGGATTGGATAACTGTGAACACGTAGGTAAGGTAGCACACATGGATTGGATAACTCTGGACATATAGGTAAGACAACACGCATGGATTGGATAAATGTGAACATGTAGGTAAGACAGCACGCATAGATTGGATACCTGTGAACACGTAGGTAAAACAGCACACGTTTACAAAGCCACTCCAAACCCCTTACAAACCAATACAAGCCGAACCCTGTTTAAGTCAGGGTGGTAAGTGATCTTTCATTTAGTAGTGCTGAAATATTCCAAGGAAATGCACTTATGTAAACCGGAAACGACACCCCGAATCGCTCCACGACAAAAGCATACCCAATTATGAGTTAATTTGAAGGATATTAAATGGCCACACGTAGATACAAATTTTTAAACATTTTCTAACAATTTTCCACACAGCAATATGGTCACAAAGATGTCGTCAGACTCTTAAAGAGATTCGGTAAGTGGCCTTAATAAGTCGTAAATACATGACATACATGGCTTTTAATAAAAGTCCCCAAATATATCTTGCATGCCTGATGCGAAAATAAGTAATTCATGAACAAGGAAGGCAGCGCAAAACATATTTGTATGAACATGAAGACAAATAGTTTATGGTACATATTGTTCAGTTCCTTGCCTCATGCCGAAACAGTATGATACTATCCTATTTAACTGACCAATAATTATACATGAATACTGAACAATATGGTACTATATTGTTTAACTTATCAGACCACACATCTGCTGGAGTTGCCTCTGCTGGAGTGTGGGACATGTGCTCGCAGCCATTTTGTATTTGACTGCACATCATCTTCAGTCCTCGTTCCTATTTGTATTTATTTACTTTGTACATAACACGACATAGCTGACCACTGAACAATATGGTACTATACTAACCGATCAGTATACCAGACCACTGAACAATATGGTACTATACTAACCGATCAGTATACCAGACCACTGAACAATATGGTACTATACTCTATAACCGATCAGTATACCAGACCACTGAACAATATGGTACTATACTCTATAACCGATCAGTACACCAGAACACTGAACAATATGGTATACTATCTTCTTGAACTGGTCAATATACCCGAACACTGAACAATATGGTAGTATCCTCTTGAACTGGTCAATATACCAGACCACTGAACAATATGGTACTATCCTCTTGAACTGGTCAATATACCAGACCACTGAACAATATGGTACTATCCTCTTGAACTGGTCAATATACCATACCACTGAACAATATGGTATACTATCCTCTTGAACTGGTCAATATAGCAGAACCACCGTTCCGATTATAGTACTATCATCTTTAGTTTATCAATATACCGGACTAGCGAACAATATGGTATACTATCCTCTTGAACTGGTCAATATACCGGACTAGCGAACAATATGGTACTATCTCTTTCACAGAAAAAGATCTTTTGAGAGAGGGAAGTACTCTTGTCGAGCTCATGAACGGCCAGTCCAGCCGAACCCAAAGGTACGTTTCGTTGTGTTCAATTATTGCATTTTTACCGATTTAGAAAGTCTTTTTGAATTTTTGATGACCCACCATCGTGAAATTGAAGTTATAATCTTAGGTCAGGAAGAAACGTATAATTTAGATGAAAACAATACAATGCAACGAAATGTTATTTTCAAGGGACAATGCCCTTGTGTTTTTCATACCGTGAATTTCAAACGAATGACAAGAAAAGCTTCGAATTTTCTGTTTCCAACATGGAATTTCATATGCATTAAAAGTCAGAAGAGTTTGCAGAAATAATGAATCATATAGGGTACTGGACAGATATAATGAATCTTAGTATACTGGACAGAAATAATGAATCATATAGGGTACTGGACAGATATAATGAATCATATAGGGTACTGGACAGATATAATGAATCATATAGGGTACTGGACAGAAATAATGAATCATATAGGGTACTGGACAGATATAATGAATCATATAGGGTACTGGACAGAAATAATGAATCGTAGTGTACTGGACAGAAATAATGTGTTATGGTAGATTTGCATGATTTAAGTGAACGAGCTGAGCAAAATCGCGCATATATCACCTTTCTGCGTTCCTTGCCGTTGGCCTGGCTGTGAGCCTGTCCAGCTCTATAAGGCAGTTCCTCGTTTTCACGTTTGTTTAGCCTGGACTCCAATGCTAGCGATAATGACAAAGATAATGACAACGCGATGTCCAAGGTTTCCGATAGCGGCGTGGGTGAACTGGCAAGTGACGAAGACAGTGGGATGAGCAATACAGACGTTACTGAGGTGAGATTTTCCTTTCGACAAATTGATCGATCATTGATATCCAGCAACGAGTTCTTACGTTGGGGTCTAGTCTCCACTTTTTCACTGTGAGACGATCTTCACTTTAGAACTGATCATAAGTTGTAAGCTGACTACTCTACTGCAGTTTTGACTGTTTTTCTTTATTCGTGGTGTTGTTACCGATATTGTAACTGCTATCGTGGTATGGTTAATATTGTTCAAGGATATGACATGGCCTGGCGGAGATTTTTGTTCGAGTTTTGAAAAGCATTTGACTCGTTCGCACAAATTTCGTATCTCTAAGCGGCCAATTGTGTAGTGTTTTGTTTGTTTTTATATATAAACACCAAAAAAGACCAAACCGTTTCACTTTAACAGCTCTGGTAGTACTGAAGCTAATCAGTTATCTAATCAGCTAATTTTCACGATAAAACCTAAAGCTTGAAAAAAGCATTATCTGTTTTTGTGGCGCCTTCAGTCCTCGTATCATGTTTGTGAACTTTATAAAATTTTATTCTCATTAAGCATGTGAGATAAAGTTCCCCTTCACATTTTTCCATAAAAATAAAAACTAAACAAGTTTTTTTGTTTATTTATTTCAGTTTTATACTCAAATACTTAAAAAGACTGACTTTTTGCTTCCTGAAAGCTTTTTCAAAAACTGCAGTGGAGGCGTGGAGAAACTGAGAACTGTATTTGCTTGTTGGTACTTAGCGGAAGCTAGAACTAGTATATAATACAGATGAATCTCACACAATATGTGTTTAGGTGCTGCAAGTGGAGGAGGAGACTGATAACATAACAGGACGTCGGCCATCAGCATGTAAACTACAGTTTGGAAACGAGCGACGAGCATCGGTATCAAGAAACCGGACAGACTCCATTGCCACTGTAGAGGTCAGTTTGTACAAACATGAAGACCATAGTTACCAGTCTCTATTCTCGTAAGCCTTTTGATGGTCTTCTTCCTTTTTGTTGATCAGCGGGACACATGTGAATGTTATCTTTCTTACCAACCAGCAAAGGGAGCGAGTGAAAAGCAGAAGGCACACTGAAATTCATATGTGGCCCCGCTGTTCGTCTGTAAACCTTACCAACTGTGCTAACCGCCGCCTGGTTAGCACACCTCCGCCTGGTTAGCACACCGCCGCCTGGTTAGCACACCGCCGCCTGGTTAGCACAGTTGGTAAGGCGCCAGTCAGCAGTGCGGGAGGCTCGGGTTCGATTCCCGGCCGGACCAATATTCAGGGTCTTAAAATAACTGAGGAGAAGGTGCTGCCTTTGCTCTAACATCTGCAAATGGTTAGACCTTCGCATCTTCTTAGATAAGGACGTTAAACCGTAGGCCCTTGGAGACCTTTGTCAATTGGGTCGGTGAGACCTGTTAAGATTCTCCGTCCACCTTGGAGTGGTAAAAGCTATAAGCTATAAAGCTAAATCGTGTTTTCTTTCGTTTTTCTTCCTTACAGGAGAAAAAAGAATTATTTCTAAAGCAGAAGCAGTGGATGCAGAGAGAAGGAACAAGCTTTCTTGACAGTATCAGAATGCAACTGGAGAACGATGAAGAAACCTGACCTGGATTGAACGGAAGCATCGATCGAAATGTTCCTTGAACATACAGCTTTCAATACAATAACTTAGTAGTTCTTCGAACTAACAATGCAAAACTCTGCTTAATCTATTTAATTAGTCTAATTTTCAACAGGACAAAATGTAAAAGCAGTGGCCTTTGAAAATGATTCCTAATAAATAATAGCACTAAATGCTAATAATACGTGTTGCATATGATAGGTACATCTTTATATTTCTCTTGAAATCTCGAATGTTTCTAAAGTTCTTTGATAGTTCTGGTTGAGTGTGTTGTATATCTTTATAGCATGGTCGAAAAAGGAAATTGTTCGACGAGGCGCGGCAGAGGTTCAAGTTAGATGATTTCTGTTCCAGCATTAGAAAGTAGAATGGTGAATGGTCCGAACCCAGGTGAGTCAATATCAGTGGTCGGGTGGTCTTCCGGTGACAATAGAGCACTGTTGGTGAATGGTCCGAACCCAGGTGAATCAATATCAGTGGTCGGATGGTCTTCCGGTGACAATAGAGGACTGTTGGTGAATGGTCCGAACCCAGGTGAGTCAATATCAGTGGTCGGATGGTCTTCCGGTGACAATAGAGGACTGTTAGTGAATGGTCTGAGCCCAAATGCGTCAATATCAGTGGTCGGATGGTCTTTCGGGTGACAATAGAGGACTGTTGGTGAATTGTCTGAACCCAGGTGCGTCAATATCAGTGGTCGGATGGTCTTCCGCGTGACAATAGAGGACTGTTGGTGAATGTATAAAGCGCTCGAAGGTGCGCCCTTTACCCCCTTTCTCTATCAACGCTCCGTTTTACGGGTATTTAAAGCTCCAGCTACACGGATCAGAGGAAAGTCGAAAACAGACGTTGATATCACCGAGAATCGAACTTGGGACTCTAGCTCAGTATGCAGCGCACTAACCAACTGTAGCCCTGAGAAGAATTGTTCGTAGTGCCTGACGTTTCGACAATGAATGATCCAGGTGAGTCAATATCAGTGGTCGTATGGTCTTCTGGGTGAGAGTAGCCCTGAGAAGGACTGTTCGTAGTGCCTGACGTTTCGACAATGAATGATCCAGGTGAGTCAATATCAGTGATCGTATGGTCTTCTGGGTGAGAGTAGCCCTGAGAAGGACTGTTCGTAGTGCCTGACGTTTCGACAACGAATGATCCAGGTGAGTCAACATCAGTGGTCGTATGGTCTTCTGGGTGAGAGTAGCCCTGAGAAGAATTGTTCGTAGTGCCTGACGTTTCGACAATAAATGGTCTGAACCCAGGTGAGTCAATATCAGTGGTCGTATGAACCTGTGCTGAAGTCAAGTGGGAGATGACGGTATTTGTGTGCTTGGTGTAGCATAGGCGATACGTCTAAATAGTGCATATCAGTTTCAGTCAGTTAATTAGTGATTTTAACGTCATTTATCTAATTAGTACCCATCAGGTTCGGTCGACTAATTGGTACTCCTCAGTTCAGTTAAATAATTGGGACCCATCAGTTCAGTTAAATAATCGGAACCCTTTGATTGGCACCTGTCGGTTCAGTTGAATTGATTAATTGGAACCCGTCAGTCGAGTCAGTTGTTGGTAAGGGTCAGGCAACTTATTGGGGGCGAAAGTTTTTCTGGCAGCCTTTGGCATTTTTTTGATCGAGGTCAGCATACACCATGAAATGATTGCCTGCATGGTAAACAAATTTGTAAATGAATAGTCGTTTATACAAAAGGTATAAGAAGTTGTTTATACAAATTGGTACACATGTAAGACTATAAATTCTTTTTTAGTTTTGAATACACGAATGTAGAACAGAATCATAAAAGAATGAAAGCAGCAGAAATTAATATCTTTGGGCCAAGGGATGCTGACATAAGAACGACAGTGGGATTATTAAACACACTGCATTTTTCCAGACCAAACGTCGTGACATCCTTTATTATCAGAAGAACAAACAGAAGATTCATGTGAACATCGTAAGGAACATGGTATTAAGAAACAAGCAGAGAAATCTAGTCGTGATTTCTCTCACCACTCGACTGAATTTGGCTGAATCAATGTCTTAAACTACGAACCAGCAAACTGAACAAACTGAACACTGTATATAACACACGGCTTTGTCGTGTCACAGTAACTGAATAGTAAATAATTTCATGTTCAATTTGACTTTAAAATGTGCAACCGAACTAAATTGCAATATCACACATAAAAATGACAGACAAGTGGAGTTGGATGTCGACTGAACAGCATCTCATCCCTGGCCTGGAGAGAGAAGATTAAACGAGAAATTATCTTCAAAAGTTTTGGATCAATAACAAACTGTGTATAACCATAAAGGATAAAGCATAGAAGCACAAAATTTCATCTATATAGTGAAAATAACACCGGGCCAAAAATTCTGACTTGAATTAAAACCGCTTATAGATTAGGGACCACTCACCGAAAAATATTTTATAAATTTGTAATGTCCTCTTACCATTATCAACAATTTCAGAACATTTTTCTACAAAGAATATTTCTACACTGATATGTCCAAAAGATATTTAATATATAGTTCAAAAATAAATCCGTTTGAATTTATATTGATAATATACAGACTGAGTGGATATTCCGTAAAATAATTTGATATAGTGGTTTATGACTTAAATAAATGTTCCGTTTTGTCTTCTGATAGTTAAGTTGTTACTATGATGATTTATGAATACTTCAGTAATTATAAAGTGTTTACAAGCTCATTACAAAGATCTAAATATAGTTATTTCAATACTAAATGTTCCGTGAAACAGTGGTAACACAAAGACAGAAAAAGTCAGACAGTATTGACCGATCCAGAAACGAAAATAGGACTGGGTCTGTCCACCCAAACGGTCCCAGAAGGCAGTGCTCAACTGACTGTTTTAGACAATCCATCAACAATCTTCCAAACGTTATTGTTTTTGCACAGTAAGTTTGACTTTATTTTATCCAAGAAACAATGCGAGTAGGAAAACACATCAGAATCACACCACAGCCTGTACTCACTAATGACTGTGTATTGTTTGTTGATCTAAAACTAGTACTTGTATTGTTCCTTTCTGGCACCGTTTGGGTGGACAGTCCCAATCCTATTTTCGTTTCTAGATCGGTCAATTGACTTTTCGTAATCTTTACCCCAGTTTATGCAGATATATGAGATTTCTACGAAATGTACAAAGTTCTTAATTTTTGGGATGCCCCCCCTCTTTCCCTTCCTATTTTTATGATGCGTCCCCCCACCCCCCGTATTTTTAGCTCGTAAATTTTATGGTGGCCCCCAAGAAACCACCGCTCCCCCTACTCGGAAAAAATGAATGGTCCCTTATAGTAACAAATACTGATACAATTAGGCCGATATTTTTAATTATTAATATTAATGATAATAGTAGTAGCAGCAGCAGCAGCATACTTGTAACATACAATTCGCAAATGAACGAAAGACTCCACAGGGTAGTTCACTACCATTCACATGTTTTGCATGGAAAAACTCAAGTGATTTGATGTTATGTCAAGAAGGAGCCAGTACTGGTTAAAGAAATCGTTTTTCCAAACAACCCTACCTTTAGCAATCGTTTTTGCCAATTTCACATTTCTTCTTGTGCCTGCAGAAGATAAAAAATATAATCAACAACGATAGACTTTCGCGTAAGTTCGCGGATTTGATGTTATTATTCTAGCAACTTTGACATTGTTCCCTCATATCAGCAAACAATATTTAGCACCGTCGTCAAACAACATTGTCACTGAGAATGAGCGCGGAGAATACTGCAGATAGCCACGGTGCCGGCACAGCGTGTTTCTAATTAACTATATTATGAAATATGCGGAGACTGCCACTCGTGTCACATCTTGCTAACCAAGGAGCAATACACGCTTTATTACTGAGAAACGATTGGCGACTGAAAGTGAAGGACGCCTTACGCTCTTAAACAATGACTGATACGCGCTTGATGTCCGAGATAAGATTGGTTGCTCAAGCACACATTGGGCTCTTGAACAATTGGTGATACAAGCAAATTATTTTCGAGAAATGATTGGTGGCTCAGCTTAGGTTTCGCTTAATATTGCAGTGTTGGCAAGTATTTCAAATTCTGCTTAACAAAAACATAAACATACAACCAGTGGGGAAAGACGGAAAAATGTACCCATCACTCTGTTAGGACAGCAGTCAGCAGTCTATGCGGCCTGGCAACGTAAACTATACCTACCAAACTGATCATACTTACTGACAGTTACGACACCACTGGTGTTTCTTATCCATTCCATACATTCGGCGGCACTTGCCGAGCCCCGTTCCACTTTCCTCCGCTGTGCGGCACTTTATGGACATTGCAGCTGTGGTGCCTTCCAGGGTTAACGCCTCGTTGTCCTGTTTACGAATGCGAACTTGTTTCTTTTTGTTTGCCTTGTCTGATTTGCCTATCGGTATATCTGCAACCATCTTTACAAGGTGCTGATGCGGAGCTGCTTTTGTTTTTACTTCAAAAATGCGCTGAAGGAGAGGTGACGTATAATTGCCAAACAGTTATATACCGTAAGTTTGTTTGAACAATAACCACCCCAACCAACACCTCCAACCTCCCCCCCCCCTCGTGAAATTAAGCTCAACACGGGCTTACAAATATAGGTTTCATTGTATAACAGTAGACGCTCGCTGACTACCTGCATGTGACATTGTGAGGATTGTATTACATCTGCCGGTTTTTCAAAACTTAAACGTTCTCCATCACAATAATTTGACGGTACAATAATTATACTTTATTTTCCATGGCAACTACAAAATGCCAAAACAAGTCGGCGCCTGAACTTCAATTTTATTGTTTTCATATTTCAAAAGCAACTAATTTTGAAATGATCAATTTAGCGTTTGTTAATAAAGTTTGGTGTTACCTTCTAATTCAGTTCTTTCAAAAATTAATTTTCAAAACTCTATCCGATAGAATTCTGCGAAAATATGTGTTACTTCCCCGAAAGGTAGGTGGTTGCTAAAAACACCAGTGTGTGATGAAATAACAGCAAATAACTACCGAATTGTGACATCTAATTTTATTAAGTAATAATAATACCGATAGCAATATAGATTTTAGCAGTTTCATGTTACGAGCCACCTGAAACTGAAATCAAAATTTTCAGATGTAAAATCCTTCCCTCCGAAAATCCAAAATGTTAAAAAAAATACAAGGAACAACCATTTTGCCAGGTGTAAACCCTTCATTTATTGATAGTCAATGTGGGTGCTAAATTGAACGTATGCATGTAGGTGCAAGATTGAAGGGCATGTGGGTGCTACATTTAACGTACATGTGGGCACTAAAGTGAACGTACATGTGGGCACTATGAAAGTGAACGTACATGTGGGCACTATGAAAGTGAACGTACATGTGGGCACTATGAAAGTGAACGTACATGTGGGCAC